>APFE031687895.1:0-21364 GCA_000404065.3 Pinus taeda | reverse complement strand
TTCTCTCATTTTTTGCTCTAGTTCTCTTGGCAATCAGGTTTGCCTCCACACTTACTGCTATATTCTGTATGTCTGCAAGACTTGGAGGTGCTCTTTCTCTTAATTGATATGCCATATCTGAATCAAATCCATCTGGGAATTTGATCAAGTCCAGATCCGGTGGAGGTCTTAGGTTCTGAGGAATGGTGTTGTATACATTGTTGAACCTAACACAGTAATCTTGAACTGTTTCTTGTGGACCCCTTTTCAAGTTATCATACTCTGTTAGTATGTGTAGAGGGTCTTTCTTCTTTTCCCATCTGTTTAAAAAACTTAGGTATAAGGCATCAAGATTGAGTATAGAATTTGCAGCTAGAGATCTAAACCAGTTCCTTACATCCCCTGTCAAACTTTGGACAAAAATTTTCATTCTTACATCTTCATCATTTATCTCATAGTTCTCATAGTCCTGCATTCTCTTGGTGTGTTGTTGGGCTGTATAAGTGCCAGTACCATCAAAGTAAGTGATTTTGCTTTGATAGCCTTGGGGCATTTCCCCTGGATTTGCAGGCAGGTGTAAAGGATCATATCTAGCCATATTTGCAAGGATAAAAGGGACAACAAGAAGGAGTGGAATAGCTGGAACAATAGTGATAACAGGAGTAAGGTGTGTTGGGGATGGAGGAGTGGGGAAACTACCTTGGGAAGTAGATGAGGAACTAGGATAAGTAGGGGTTATGTGAGGATGAACTGATGCTTTGACAGGAGTAGGAATATAGCTCTGCTGAATTGGTTCTGTATCTGAATCTGAGAGCTGTCCTAGCTGCTCTTGTTTCTTCAAGATCTTGGGGATTAAGTTGGGGTTTTCAAAGACAGCTGGGGGGTTGGGATCAGGGTTGGACCTGGTGTAACGAGATTTCTTCTTTGGAGCCAGCTTCTGAGTTTCCTTTCCTTAGTATCTTATGGTAAGGTTTAAACATGAAGCTTATTTCCTTTCAATTGGTAATTTTGAAATAAGTTCCCCAGTGGAGTCGCCATTAATGTTAACACTCAGGTTGTTCCCTTCTTCCTAAAGGGAATACGGCCGAGGTAACCACTGACCAATCTTTTAGCTACAAGTCCTAGCCTACTTGTAACCAGAGAGGGCTCTCTCTTTATAATTTAGCTTTGTTGGTGGATGATTTTAGGCTAGTTGTGGTGTGCTGTTTTGTTGAGTTTGGTGGGTTGGTGAATTTCAAACAGAGCTGAGGTATAGATTACAGAACAGTTTGGTCCATTGGGCAATGGAGTTCAGGTAGTGTGCTGCTGAAGAATGTTTATGAAGACAGATTATTGCTGCAAAGCCAGATAGGCATTTGTGGAACAATTTATCAAATTTTGTGATGAAGTTATGGAATTAGTGAGTGAAAGGCAACTAAGAATCTTTCACTATGCTAACAAAGGAAAAATGAAAGTATTGCTTAAGAGCAGTTAAGAATTCTTAAACAATATTCACAATGATAGAATTAGTTTAGACATGAGCAATTAAGAATTCATATCCATGGCTAATCCAAAAGAAAACATATTTAGAAATAGAGATTGAGCATAGGGTGTTCAAACAAATCCTAGGCTATTCTTTTTCTCTATTTACTATGATCATGAAAACATATGAATTATGGAATACACAGAAAAACACATACACAATTCAAAAAAACTTATTGTTCCAGCAAATGACACAGGAATTCTGCAACACAACAGGGCTATTCATTTCCATCTTCAGACAGCATAGGAACCAGGAACTCCACCAGCAATTTGTATTATCAAAATGTCTCAAGTATACAATAGAGCTCTTCAGAAAGAGTTTTCACTATAACCGACTCTCAATACGTTCTTTGAGGGGATATATATACAAAATGGGATAGAAAATATCTCAAATAGTGAGTTATTGTACAATAAATTGCACCACGAACCCTCTTACAAAAAGTAAATGAAGGAAATAACTATAGCATTTAATGCTGAGATGGCAGCTATCTTTCTGTCAGACAACTTTTGACTTTATGGCTCTGGAAAGTTGGCTCTAGTTGTGCCTTTAATTCTGCGTTAGTTGAGCCTACTACCTAAGTGCTTTGGTGAGTCACTTGTACGGATGCTTCCTGTGATAACTGTGTGCTGATCTGTCTGCTGACCTGTACCATGACCGAGACTTGATTTTTCTCAAAAAGGAATAACATAGTGGCATTATCTGGGCAGAATTTCCAGCATTGCATGCCACCAATCAGCTGGAGGTAGCTGATGCCTCCTTATTTTCACTAGTGTTTCATCTGCTTCTGTATATCAGTAGAAGTTTGGAGGCACTTCAAACAGATGTTTTATCTCATGCTCAATAAAAAATAGATTTTCTAACTTAGCATACAGAGACTGCCCAGAGGAAGGTCCTGCTTCTTTTGTGGAGCTACTGGATGCAGTTATTTGATTTTCAACATAATTGTTGATCCTTGTCATATACTAATTATATGACAGCAGTTGTCCTGTGCCAGTCACTAGGCTTGGCAGTCCTTTATCCTGTAACACTGTCATTTTTTCCCTGAATTCATCAATTTTTGCCTTCATTTCCTAACATTTTCTTTCCAGAGTTTGAGTGAAGTTCCTCAAGGTCAACACTTTCTTAGCTGTCAGGATGGTGTCTGTTCTGTTGTTTATCTCTAGAGCTTCCAATTCCTCCCTAGTGCGGTTATAGAGGAAATGTATCATTTTATTGGCTTGCTCAGGCATGATTCCTAGTGTTGTTCTGGCTCTTTGTATTTCAACATGAGCCATGCCTATTAGTTCAACCTGTTCATATATTGCCTGGATTGACCTCCATTGGTCCTGTATTGATTGGCCAATTTTGGCCCAAATTATCTTCTTTATTTCTGCTAAGGTCTTGCCTAGGAACAATTCCTTTTCCAAAGTTTTTACTTTGGCCTCCAAGGCCTTTATTTCTCTTTGCTTTTCTGCCACTTTCATCTTGGACTTATCATAGCTGGCCTCTAGCTTGGCCAGTCTATCCTTGGCTTCATTTATTTCTGTCACTTGAGTTTCAAGCTCTTTGACAGCTTTAATTAAGTCCTCCATACTCATGCTGGACTCTGTTGCTGTTGTTGCTTCTGTTGTTGCTCCTATTGCTGACGTAGCTGTTGTTGGTGCTGGAATGGCAAGAGGGGCTGTTGTTGCTTGTGAAGGAGGGGCAGGGCCAAGAGTTGTAGAAGTTTGAGGGGGCTGGGAGGCTGACTCCCCTTGCTTGTCCTGCAATGCCTTCTCTAATTATGCTTCCATTTGCAATATTCTTTGATTGATCATTAGGAGCAGTTCCATGGCATCATCCACTTGGTTTTCTTGTGCAAGTTCTGCTATTTGAGGGTGAATGGTTGGAGGCAATTTTGCCTGCTTTCTCAGTGCAGCGATGTCATCCTCTTTTTTCTTCATAAGGGCCCTAACACCCTTTGGATCTTTTGGATCATGTCCCAGATCAATGATTATGTCTTCCAAAGTCTTTATTCTGTTGTCCTTAGGAGAGGAAGACAACCTTTCCAAATCAAGCTGTGTATTTGTGTTCTTTAGTGCTTCTTTTAACTGATGGGCCAGCATGGCCCTGTCTGCAAGTGTGGCATACACCATTTCCCCAGTCTGTTTGTGTAGCTCTATCTGATCCATGGGGTGTATGTCTTTAGTAAAGACCTCCAAGTTTGTTCTTAAGTAATCTGTAGAGGTTTTGGGATGTGGAACTTTAGGCTTTAAATGAGTAAAAATCATTTTTTCCTCTTTGATATCATAGGAAGCCATCAATCTTTGTTTTGTGGAGGGAGTTGCCTTGAAGAATTGATCATAGAGTTGCACTCTCAACAATTCATTTTGTGCCTTGATCTCCATGAAACCTCCTTTGATCCCAGCTGGTTTCTTGCCTTGCTGCCTTGAGGAGGATACCTCTGTGCCTTGCTACATGGCATGTTCCAGCTGAAATGAGCTAGTGGCAGTCTGTTGGCTGGATTGCCTTTCTCTGTTGTGGCTTTCTGCCCTTTCCTCACTGATATCTTCCTCCTCTGTTTCAGGGTCAATTCTTGGCCTCTTGGCCTCTAGTTGCTGTGTTGACCCACTTGGAGGTGTGACCTCCTCTCTATCTCTCTTTTTTCCTCTCTCTTCATTGAGAGGTGTTTGCAGAACTGGGATTTGGGGTGGTCCAGTTTGTTGTAAAGGGGCTTGCCCTTGAGTTTGATCCTTTGAGGTGTTGGGCTTCCCTGTCTCTGTCTCTTGCTGTTCATCCATTATTTCTTTGTCTTTTGCTGTAGTGGTGGTTGCAGATGCTTGTTGGGTAGTCTGTGCAGCTGGAGCAGTGGAAGTGCCTTCTCCTACTTGGACTGGGTGGTTGAACAGGACCTGTTGACAAGAATCCAAGTCAAGAGTTTTTTCTAAATCTTTCACAGTCTGCTCCATTTTCTCCTCCTGATTAAATTCTTCTACTATTGATTCAGACACCCATTCATCTTGGTTGGAAAAGTGTTCTATTTGTGGATATGGGCAATGTTTATAGGCTAGCAGCCTATACTTGACTCTCCTAGAACTGATAAAGCCTTCAGGGTCATAAGGGACCCACCAGAAGCTTCTTTTGAGTTTGAGTTGTTGCCCCAATATTTGATCGGCTTCTTGCCAACCATCTTTCTTATTCATGTCGAATGGGCCTAGGTGGTCTCTGAACTTTAGATTGGCTTTCTTCTTGGCACTGTGGAAGTGTGTAAGTTCAGAGTTTATGAGTTGTCTATAGTATTCCAGGGCAAATAACCTCATAGGCACATACTTTGGGAGCCTGTAGGGACAGAGCTCACAACCATAGATTCTGATAACTGTATGATTTTGGTATATATACCAATCACCTATTTTGTAATTCCTGGACAGCTGTAAGATTTTCTGCATATCTTTGGACAATCTGGCAGGAGGAGTCCTCTTTAAGAGGCATGTGACTGGATAAACAAATTGGTCGATAAATTCAGAGTAGGAATAGGGAGAATGCTGGACTTGGTGGAAGACTGAAGACCAGAAGATGACAGACCTCCTTTCTCCCTGTGAGTCTAGCTTCTTGATTGGGCACTGGAAGCAATCTGTCTGATAATACATGAACAGGTGATAGATGTATGATGAATACTTAAATATTGCTTCCCTTTTTAGCCTTGACAGTTGGTCATGTATCTTGTTGGAAATATACTTCGCATAATTGTATTTTACAGCAGGGGGCTTCTCAAGGCTGTATGCAGATAACATGACTAGCACAGTTTCATCAACATGCTCATCTGTGGTGAATCCCAGCACAGAGGTTAACATGTCCACCAGCAGCTTGCCTACCTCGTTGAAATTGGTATATGAAAAAGGAGGTGGCCCAGAAGGTTGGCAGTCTGCCTTCATGAAATTTTTGGCCACTGCAGCAATGTCTGTGCTAGAGAGCTTGGAGCCCTCATCCAGCAAGTACTTAATGGAAAATGGGTATAGCAGCTAGGTTTGCTTGTAGTTGAGCATCTCATTTATGGAGTCTGGTGTTATGTAGAAGAGGATGCTCCCAAATGGAGACTTTACAGCTTTGAGCTTCTGGTCATAGTTTTTTGCACAGAGGTGAATGACTTCAGGGAAAAACATTTACAAATGGCAGGAAGTATGTGGGCAGATTGGACTCCCAGATGCCATACATGTCACTGTTGTCCAAGTGACTGTTCCTCAGCTGGCAGAAGGTCTGTAAGTGGTTCCTCTCTACCACAAAATCTGCAATGAGGAAATCACTGTCTACGAGTGGCATAGCTTCAAGCTCTTTATTGGGTGGATTCACAGGAGCTACATCCAGTGCAGATGGAGTGGCCATGTGTGATTTTGACTGGATGTTTACTTGAGTTTAGGATTGGTGCAATGGCTGAGGAATGCTTGCTAAATTGTGTTTGGCAGTGAGCAGCTTGAGAGTATAAGGAAACTCTTACAGGTTTTGATGAACTGAGGGGCACTCTGTTGGAAAAACCAGAGTGTGTTTGAGCTAATTAGCTGGTTTTTTAAGGGAATTTCTGATATCAGGAATGAGGGAGCAGTTTGTATTTGCTTTTAGCCAGTGGCTTGGCTTCTCCAATTCGTTTTTATGGTGAAATCACAGAAGGGCACGGGTTTCTTGCAGGGCCTTGTGGTGCAGGGGTTTTACCAGGTTTTTTGAGTGTTTTTAGTGGACAATTTATCAGTGAGGATCTCTTGCAGAGTTGCTTTACAGGAATTTAGGAGAACAATAGGAGAAATGCGGGTAAAGAGGGTCGCCTGTGGAAAATACCTTGTTTTTACGGTGCAGGAGGCATCGAGCTAGATTAGTTGCAGGTACTTGGGTCGACGATGAGGGCGACAACAACTTTGGCAGGTGAATTTTTGATTTCGGCCGTTGAACGACGTTTTTTGCATGCAGAGGTGCTCCAGAAACAATGAATGAGAATGACGAATAGCAGTCATTTCGTGTCTTTTTATGCATTTTGGCCCTTTGGCGCCTTTTTGGTGATGACGTCATGCTGACATCATCATGGTTTTGGGTACAGCAGGGTGACGTGGTAGCTGACGTGGGTGCCGATGTGGCGATGACACGGTGGTAGGGCAGATGGGTGGACAGACGACGTGGAGGTAACGTGGAGGCACGGTGGCGGAAAGGTGAGGTGACATCACGCTGACGAGGGCGTGATGTCAGTGAAGGGGGACGGGCGGTAAGTGGTTTCCTCGGAGGCCCCTAAGGTGGTAAGCGGTTTAAGGGGGGGGTGGGGGGGCTCCGAACAGCGCAGGAGGCCGACGCGTGGCGGGGGGATGGCGGTAATACCGCCAATCCCCCGGACGCAAAAGGTGGGCACCTTGTGTGGAGAAATGACCACCCATCGTTGGATGAGTGGGGCCGGTGATCGGACGGTGGGCGGCAACTCTGATGTGACCCCTGTTTAATGCCGCGGGGACTCACCAAGTTTAAACGATTATTTTAATAAATTAAGCGCAAGGGGGGGGTAAAAAACATTAGGATTTCGGTTTTTGGGTTTATTCACAGCTATTTATAAATGTTTTAATTTGAAAAACATTATAACAAATGTATTAGGGTGGAAAAAGGGGTCGGAAGGGTTAATGAGGGGGCGGACCATGGAATTTTGGTTTTTAGCCAAAGTTTTTAATTGAAAACCATAGTTTAGGGTTGAAGAGGGTTAATATTAACCCGTAATGGGTTAATATTCCCCAAGAAAGGTTTATATAGCTATAGTGCTAGGGGGAGGGTATTTATACATATTTTTTGGGAATTTTTTCATAGATCCTAATAGAATTAGGTAAGAGGGTAGTTAGGGAACTAAATAATACATTAGTGATTAATATGACATTGTGAGATGAATGCAGGGTCAAAGATTAAGTTTTTAAAAGGTAAAACCTTAGGAATGGAGGATGAATGAGATGAGAGTAAAGGTTTTTTACACAAAAAATGTGGCTTCTTTTCCTTGATTGAACTTCATGGTTTGACCTGGTACTCTGTCATGAATTGGAGTGGAATTGGACTTTTGAGCATATATCAAGGTCCATGGGATGTTAGTAAATGATGTTTGAGGAAAATAGGGGGAATTAGACATGCTTCCAATGTTATGTCCTTAAACCTTTGCTTTGATGCCAATACCCTGAGTGGAATGAGCCTTTGTACTTGATAAGCCAATTGGTGATGGCCCTCCATTTCTGCAACCTTGCACTACATACCCATCCTAGTAATCCTAGCATTTTTTCTTCACTTGAAGTGGGTGCACTTGAATTAGCAGACCCTGATTGTTCTCTTTTTCTTTTGATTGCCCTCCTATCTAAATGTACCCTTATTTCTTCCAAGGACCCAGATTAAGTAGTTGGGTTCCTTCATTTCTCTACCTAACTAGTCATCTGCCAAGCTTGAGCTGTTTGGACAGGAAACATTCTCTATTCTGCAACAAGTAATTTAAACATGGCATGGTCCAGTTTAGACTATTGGGCCATCCATCAAGTATGATCAGCAGCAGTATTTGTAGAGTATGATACTGCCCAAAAGATAGTAGTGGCATTTTGACTGGCCACTTACGTGATCTTTAGCTTGGGGTTCATTTTCACTTTTCTCTTGACCATTTGATTTTCTTGCCTTTTGATTATTCTTTTAAGGCATACCCTCTTTTCATTTTTTAATTTTCATAGAATGTACCCAAAATATGGAACCTTTGCAGCCTGCAATGATGAACATATTTAGCCCTTCCACTGTCAATCGTGAAAGATGAAACCTATTGGTATAGGAACCTAACACTGTGTTGTGTACATGTGGTGTGGTGTACACATTGTACATATGGTGTTGTGTATATATGGTGCTATGTACATGTTGTACATGTGGTGTTATGTACATGTTGTACATGAGTGTTTGTGTGCATGCAGTGTTATTTATATGTTATACATGTGGTGATGTGTGGGTGTGGCGCTGTGTAAATGCTATGCAAGTGGTGCTATGTACATGTGGTGTTGTGTACATGTTATGTAGGTGGGGCTGTGTACATGTTGTGCAGGTGGTGTTGTATACAAGTGGTACTATTGTACATGTGGTATTGTGTGCATATCATATATGTTTTATCATGTGCATGTTGTACATGTTATGTTGCGTACATGTTGTATTGCGTATGTGCATTGGGTACTTGTGGTATCATGACATGTGTATTCGTTGTGTTGTACTTTGTGTACGTATATGCATTATGTTGCACACAGAGTGTAGGTATATGTATTGTGTTGTGGTCTACATAGGGTGCAAGTGTATATGTTGTGTTGTATGTTGGATGTAGGTGTATGTATTCTATTGTACACCGGGTGTATGTGTATGTATTTATTGTACACAGGTGTTGGTGTATGTGTTTTGTTGTATGATAGGTGTAGGTGTATGCATTGTATGTCGGGTGTAGGTGCATGTATTGTGTGGTGTTGTATGCCATGTTTGGTTATATTCATGTGGTGTACATTATGTGTATGTGTATGTGATTAAAGAGAATCGAAGGCATTGGGTGCTTGTTAGGCGTGGAAACTAATCATGTGTGTGTATGGAAAGAACAAAGCTAGACGCAAAGAACCAATTGGAGGATAAGTATAAGTATTTTATTTCAGTTTTGTCTATGCATGTGATTTATGATTTATATTTATTATGGTTGAATTTTGAGCTAATCAGATGTGATATGCTTATACATGATGATTTGATCAAAGAGCTAGTTTGACATGTTGTGACAACAAGTAAAAAAAATTGTAGGTGTACATTATTGACAAGCTACCAATGAGGTATGATTTGAATTTAATTCAATTCATTTTGAGTCTAATGACAATTATGTGCTTGGTACAGGAAGCATGGAAATACCCAGTTTGGGTGGTTGGATTGACTTCCAAAGAATTAGCAACAATAATAAAAAGGAAGTGGAACATGTATCAGTGTACTTGTAAAGCATTCAGGAGTAGGGCCATTATCGGACATTGGTACCAAATAGTGCCCATTGACTTCCATGAGAATGTTATTACCGGTATGATTATTTTGAGGAAGGGATATGCTTTGGTTTTTAGACATGCGAGGAAACCTTTCTAAGGGATAGATCATCTGAGAAAGGGGATTTCAGGGAACTTGGAAGGTGAGTGACTACACGGAAGGGGGTGGCCAGATTGTTGAAGGGACTGTGTAGCAGAGAAGGGATATAGGATGGATTCGTTTTGGTCATTAGAATTTCCATATGGAATCAAATGCACATTGGGAGTTTACCCTGGAACAATGAGTCGACAACTATTCACCGAGAGAAAAATTAGCGCAAGGTTCATAGTGTTGGGTATTGGATGCAGACTTTGACTTTAGAAATGGATTCTAGGCTTCTTGGGAAGGAGGTGAAAGCTAGTATTAATTTGAGGGTGGAGTTGTGAGCCTATGGATTCCCTTCTTACTGATGTGGGCTATTTTTAATCAGTTGAGGAAAAGGATTTTTAATATATGTACATATTTATGTATGGTTCTTATTGTAAATATCATAATGATTTGTGTTATAAAGCTCCACTAAATGATACTATTGTCACATTTTTAGTGGGATGTCATTGTAAATACTGTAACGAGTTGGGTTATAAAGCTCCATAGGTAGTATGCTTTGTTTTTAGTGGGTTACAAGGTTATAGGTGTCATAGAACATCGAGGACGGTGTTCCCCTAAGGGGGAGGCATCTGTAATAGCTCCATGTTAAAAATTCATGTAATAAAGTTAATAAAGGAAAAAATAAGACCAAGGTCATGGGATACATATTCTAAGATGAATGGTGGGAAAAACATCCTAGTGGGTGTTCATTTTGGTTTATTATAGCTAAGGAAATTGGAAAAGGAAATGGAAAAGGCTTTGGAAAGGAAAAGAGGCATTAATTGGCATTTTATTTATGAAAATAAAGGAAAATAGGAGAAAAGGGAGATGAAAGGTCACAGGTTTTCATGAGAAGGAAATTGAAGGAAAGCAGAGGAAATTGAGGAAAATAGAGGCTTCAATGATAAAAAGGGCTTCTAAGGATCATTTCATGGCTTTTTTCAGTTATAATTTTGTCAACTTTAGCTTGGATCTCTCTCGATTGTTTCATACTCTTACACACTTAGAGAATTCTTGGAGCATTATAACATTGGAGAAAGGAAGGAAAATGAAGGACAAGAAAACAAAGGAAAGTATGATAAAGAAATGAAAAGTTGGATCAAACAACTACAACAGATTACTTGCAGGTATCAAGTTGCATGTATGATTTCCTTTCTAAGTGTTGGCATTCATGGTACATGCAAGTCTGCATTTGGTTCTCTTACTTTTATTGGCATGGTTTTTTCTAGGTGTGACAGTGGTTTCAGTCTTGCCTTGCCATTTCCATATATTCATGGTGTGATCAGGTTCTTTTATTGGTTGAGATTTGGATTGCTGGATCGTTTTGGAACCGGCTGAGGTGGTCTCAGGAAAATTCCCAATGACCTAGGAATTCCTTGACCAGTAATGGTAGGATTGAAGTAAATCTTAAGGTTGGAGACGAGGAAATTCCTCAAGGTATTGGTGAAGAAATCCAGAGGAATCAAAGCTTGTTTAGGGCCTAGTTACCACTTGACTAGTTTTGGTGGGATTGTAGTAAAGCCTGTTAGTGTATATTTTGTTTCGGCCTAGGAATTCCTTAACCAGTAATGGCATGATTGCAGTAAATCTTGGTTATATAGCTGAGGTTTTCAGGCCTAGGAGTCTGTTGATGAGTTTTGGCAGGATTAATCTAAATCCTAAGGAATTCTTGGTTGTTTTGTTGTGACTCCCACATTCATTCTTGGAATATGTCACACGGGTGATTGGCTGAAAGAAAGATTTGTTTCAGCTGAATCTATGGTTGGGTGGTACGTGGAAGTCCCTAAGTTGGTTGGATTTTAAATATGTTAATAAGAGTTATTTTCCTCTCATATTTCATGAGCAATTATAATTGTTATTATGTGTATTTGATGGTTGTTCTATCACTGTTATTATTTTGGTTATACGTTGGTTATGGGCAAGATTTTATGACAAATTCTAGTTATGGCTCTCATCATGTTTTGATTAGTAAATGAATGGTTAATGGATGTATGACCCAATATATGATAATGCAACTATTATGAGAGGGAATTAAACCTTCTTGATGATTATCATATAAGTATGAGACCCCTATGTTCAAATATGCATTTATAACCTGTAGATTACATGATCACTGTGTGTTTAACAAAATGTTTGTCATGGTCAAGCCTTGTTAGGTCAAGTTCTTGTCTAAGTTTTGCATTAATGGCTTTTTCCTTGTGTCATTTATCTTTCTGTAAAGTTATATCAAGTTTTGGGAAGAGGTTTGGATCCTATCCCTGAAACATTTAGACTATAGTAGTTGGGAGGAAGGGTTATCCATGTGAATGGAGGCTTACATTTGTTGGCTTTCCTTATTATGCAAGCGATTGGGATCCAGGTTAGTCAAAAATCAAGTCAGCTAAGGGTTTGGACACCTGGAGTGGTTGTTTAGCTCTTGTGGGTCATGTAGCTCCTAAGGAAGGCCAGTAAGGTTTCAGTTTGTCAATTCCACTTCTTTAACTGTACTTAGGAGATTGAGCATGTCATTATAGACCTCAACTCATGTTTACCTTAACAGACCGATGAAAGTGGGTAAATGCGAGAGGGGTGGTTACACCTAGAAAGTTGCCTCCTTTGGTTCAATCTTATCTTTTCCTACTCTCATCTCATAGGTTGTGAGAATACCAAGTAGCTGGTCCATTATGAGACTAAGTCATTCATCTCTTCAATGGATGATATTTTAGTAGTAAATCTCATAGGCATATATCTTATGACCTTTAGAACAATTATATCTTCATTGATACCTTCACCAAATCCCCTGATTATATTTTTTACTTCATTAACTATAAGGAAATACTCTGCTATTGTTTCCTATTCACTCATACTTAATCTCTCAAACCTCATCCTGATGGTTTGAGGTTTGGTTTGCATTACTTTGTCATCTCCTTCATGACTTTGATTAAGATTGACCCATACTTCCTTAGTTGACTTACAATGCATAACCTTTAACATTTTAGATTAACTAAGACCAAAGAGAACAGAATTCTTGGCCTTTGCATTATTTCCATACACCTTTTCACCATTTTCATGAGGAGGAGGGACTATAGGGACAACATAATCTACCAAACTAGAAATTTAAACATCTACTCCTTGGGACATAAGATAGGCTTCCATCCTAACATTCCAAAAGACATAGTTTTTCCAATCAAATACATGTATCTTACTTTAGTAAGCATCTTGAATTTCTTGTCTAGACATAATTCCTTATAGATCTACCTTCCAGTGGTTAAATTGTTCCTGAAGGAAACTTAGCTCTGATACCAATTACTATAATAAGGAATTATTGAGAGGGGGACGGAATCAGTAATTAGCCAGATTTTAAAATTTTAAGCTCAATTATTTACTCTTATTCACTCTTGTCAATTACTTATGTGAGAATTCTTACTAAAATATATACACAACAATATAAACGATTCAAATGAGCACACAATCCATCAATTTGAGCAGAAGATGCATATTGACACATATTTTTACGTGGAAATCGAAAGGGAGAAAACCACCAATTTTTTTGTTATTATGATGTAAATTAAGTACCTACTTAATTACATCAAGTTGTTTGTGAGCACCCACTCATAGGAGGCCCCAAGCCCCTTAAAATTGCAAGCCACTACTTGTTAAAAGGTACCAACCTCTTATGAATGCATGCCACTACCTTCTCTAGCCACTTGTTATGCTTTTCATACGATTTTCAAACTGAAAAAAAGGCTTATACAAATGCTCAGTAATATAAATTTGATCAACTGCTCGACTCAACACTCTCCCTTCTGCTCTACACTACTTATTTGCACTACATTGTTTACTACTTAACCAACTCTGGTCTTGGCACTCACCTACTCTATATGAATGTTAACTCTCGTCACCAACCGCCCCTCAATTCTCACACTCACATACAACACCTCAATCTCTTGACACAACTCTCCATACTTCAAATCACAACAATGTTGCACCCCCCATATTACACAACTGCAATCCATGGGTTTTTTCCTCTACTACAAAAGGAACAATTTTATCTATGACAATCATCACTCTTCCATCCATGTTGCTCGAGAGCATACACCATCATGGCTACCCATGTTGTGTAGGACATGTCCTCCTTTTTAATATCATAACTACAACAACGCTCTCCATTCCACTATTCCATCAAATCACTTGCAAAATTAAGATTGATTGATCTCTAAGAATGGGCTTTATTGACTCAATAGTTACAGTAATTCTCCTCATCATTCATGATTTCCCACAGAGATTACGGTGTAGTGATGGCATGGCTTCTCGTGCTCTATAATTTTGCACTTGGCCATACTTGATTTAATCCTTTATCACATGCAAGGTAAATCAGAGGTGGATTGTTTATGTATGAGACAAGCTCCATTAACTCATCTTATGCAATTGCACTCCTTTATGTCTTCAAACAACACTTTTCTGCAGTTGCCATTAATCAAATGGCACCAATGTCACTATGCGCATTTACTTAGTTGTTGACTCATCCATGCTTTGAACTCCAAAGCCCAAGTTCATAGTGCTATGGAAAAAGGGTCCTCGGTCACAAAAAAATGAGAAACACACACTTAGACATTCCTAGGTCCCCTACTCAGATACATATGCCGCTATAGAGTTCGAGCCCGGATGCCCGCATGCCCGTAAATTCTTTAAAATGAAACATATACACCTTACAGGCTTGTGGGCTTCCAACTTGGCCTACTTTCCTCCTATTGGCATTCCTTAACACTTTTTGTATGGTGCCTTGACCTATTTTCATCCACTGGACTAGGTGTTGTGACCTTTGGTTAGGCCTCTAGGCGCTAGACTTCTTTTTTGGCATGAAGTGGCCAGATACCCTTATATACTTTCCGTCGTTGATTTTAATACCGCAATGGAACCATGTCAAAGCACTTAAATTCATCACTCAGCTCCTCATAGCAGGCTATGCTATAAGGTGGGGTCCTCCCTCTCTAATGGGAGCCAATATAATCGTGCCCAAGTTGACCCTCTTTCCACATGTCAACCTCCTAGAACCTCCGCTTGTTTGCCCCACTTGAAGTGCTTGAGTTTCAATTGCATTCGCTTTCAGGATTCCAATCTTCTAGGATTTCAACCTTTCAAAAAAATATTTGTTACGGGTTCCATCGGTTAACAGTCCATCAATAGTTGTTCCCTGTTATCCCAACTCCATGCTATCTTGTGCCATTTATTAATAAAGTTTTTGGGCTTTTGGCCTTCCAACCTTCCGGGAATTATTCCCGCTAGCCTTGCTCGATATTGCCCCATGTCATTTATAAATAAATTTATGATCTTCTAGGCTTCCAGGCATTGTTCTCGTTAGCCTGAATCCATGCTATCCAGTTCACTTTATAATAAAGTTATGGGCTTCCGTGCATTCGAGTACAACAACTCTTACCATGGAGATCCTGACCTTAACTATCAATAGATTTTGATCCAAGAGGTCATTTGCAGACTTCAACATACCATTGGAAAGATCTTTCCAAGGACTATCCAATTATGTCATCTCCAAGAGAATTTGAGCTCATTTTCCTATGAATAAATTCCTTCAAATCTTGGGTCCCCTAACCATCATAGTCATCTTATTATGGCTTCTCCACTAAGCCTTATACTATGACAATTCTCTACAAGAGACTGTAGCAACCATAACAATCCTCTTGAGCTTAACACATCATGCACAACAATGTTGGCTTGGTTGACATCAATGCCAACATATTTAATGCCACCAACTTTTCGTAAGAAACCAAATGTCCAACAATAATGTTAATCATTTATCAATTACCAAGAAACCAAAATCTTTACACTTCACTCCCCAGTAATGCCACGAATAATAATTTTGGAATAATAAATTTGGTTTCAAAATTATTCTGGAGATGAAAAATACCTAAATAAACATTCATCGAAAATCTAAAGATCCTAATTAGGATAGAGATTAGACTTCTCTATCCTCTTTAAATTATCATTGTACATAATTATCTGTTAAATTGTTTGCCCAAATCTTTAATCAAATCATAATTTTTTAGCTGCATCATGCAAATAAGAGTTAATCTTTAATACTTGCATAATAACTCATACAGAATAATTCTAGGAAAAATTATTCGGCTAAAACACCATTTACATACCTTAAGTTTCTCTACAAATATATTTAATCGTTTTTTTTATTTGGTAAATTCCTCTAAATTATAATAAAAATCATAAATTTTGGAATCCATTTGATTGTTCACATATCAAATCGAATCCCAGTCATAAAGTTTCCTACAATGAAATATACTTTTCGTGACGGTAAATAAAACTTGGAGGAAACAAATCATAGCTTAATTTAGTCATTGGGTGGAGGCGGCTTCGGAATTTTCCAGCTAGCTATGACCCCTATTTGATATTAGCTGGGGACAAATTCATGAATTTACCTAATGCCTTTGATACGATGGGTTTCCGTGATATGATTTTAGGACTTTATAAAATGTACGTTTTTTAAACTAATATGCCATTGGGAGTAAAGGAAGAAAATTCATTTCATATATTTTTACCATTGGGAGTAATCTATCACAAATTTAATATTTTAATATTTCCTTTCCTATATTTTTACCAGTTTAAATAGTTTTGTGGTTGGAGCTATATATATATAGTTGGATTTAAATTACTTTTAAATTGGAGAAATACATGATTGCAATGTAGATTGTTAACCATTTAACCATGAGTAGCAAAGAATATATAAATAATTAAATTTAAATTATTTTCGAATTCAAAATATGCATATTATTAATGGGAGCATTTATTATCGCTCGATCGGGCTGGCTGACCTGGCAAGGGGTAAAGTGACATCCCGGCGGCGCACGTTCGAAGGTGTAATCAAGATTAATCCAGGAAGGATAAATGTTGGCAGGTGGAGCGGCTGGCAAAGAAATCAGGTCACGCAGAGGCTCAGTATAGCAGGTGGCCGGAGTACCGGATGGGACGGCAAGACGGTGAGCAGGTCGCACCATGATGAGATGAACTGTGGGAACAGATACAAATACAACCACAATTATGTTTCTACCAGGACGGGCGGAGATAAAACAGGGAGCAAGAGAGGGATAACGGGCCGAGAGGATTGCAAACCTGCTGATTGCAGCGACCTGGTGTGCTGTGGAGTTGGGTCTATCCGAGGGGAAAAAGAGTTGTTTTCGGTTGACGTTTCGGTAGTGCATTGGCAGTCTGGGCCTGTCACCGTGAGGAAGACGCGAGACGGAAGGTGCAGAGAAAACAGGGTAATGGAAGGAGAAGGCAGCGCAAGTGGAAGGAGGTGGCTGAGAAGCGGGAGGCATGATTTCCAGCAGAAAAGTCCGGCAGATTTGAAAGGCAAACGCAAGGTTAATGCAGAAGGGAATATGCACGCCCAGTGCGTGGAAATCTCTGAAGAGGATAATGAAGAGCAACATGACTTTCAGGAGGAGGAAGTCTGGTGGAACCGCTGGAAATGCCTGCCGGGTGAGGAAAGTGAGGATAATGAGCCTGAGAGGGACCGTTTTGGTGGCAGGAGCAGAGGAGGCCAGCGAGGCAGAGGAAGGCGGGGTCGAGGCCGAAGGGGCCGAGGTGGTCGTAAGCGTAGGGAGGTGGCGGAGGGTAGAAGCCGGAGGGGCTGGCAATGTAGCCCCACCCAGGAACCGGAAGAGGCGCATGCGGTGGGCGATGACTCCAGGAAGCCCAGACAGATGATTAGTGATAGAATTCGAATGGCAGAGAAGGATTATAGAGAAAACTCCAATCCAAAAATCAGGAAGATCATGGAGCACTGGGAGGAAGACGCGATCCAGGCTCAGTCAAAAGAGGAAATGGAAGAATGGGCTGCCATTATGCCTGATCCTGGCCATACCAGGGGCAGAATGACCCTATATAAGCAGTCCCTCCATTTATATTGGGTTATGAAACGCTTGATGGCAAAAGCCTTAGAGCAAGTTGCCAGGGAGATGGCAGAAATGGTCCAAGGCCTTCCAAATGTGAAAAAGGAGCTGAAAGACATTGTTATCACCATGCTCCTTCAGGAAAAAAGGCTGGAGGACCTACAGAACCAGCTTGTGGCCAGTGGAGTTCTGGTAAAACAGGAGAAAGGACAGCAAGCTCGCCCAGACAAGTAGAATTTCGGCAAGTTCCTGGTTCTTTGGAAATTTTGATCTTTTTGTTTACTTTAGGCATGCAGCATATGTTTATCTTGATGAATAGGAAGATCTTCGTAGACTATAGTAGGAGCTTAGATATAGTAATAGACCTGGAAAAGTGGTTTGATACAGTGGCAAACAGCCAATTTTTGTTTCAACCTGATTTTTTTTTTTGGATGATCAAGACGCCCGGTTTCCCTTCAGGGCGGGATGAGATCAGGATGTATTTGCTGTATATATTCTGTTTTTAGTAATAGACATACTCAATTTACAAAATAAAAATGGGAGCATTTATTATTATTTACGGGTTTAGATTTAGATAAGATTACGTTTGTCAAATAACTTTAAATTTTTAATATTATGAACATAAATAAATCATGTTAGTGATTATGTATCTGATGATGATGATGATGATGATTAACGTCCACTGAGACCAAATTGGTCTATCGGACCTATAATTTTCTTAGTTTTTAATTATCTGGCTCCTTGTCTTTCTTGGCGAGATTGGTGTTGTAGCTTTCCTTTTTTTCTCTACGGTCTTCCAACTTCCTTTATCTTGCATCCCCTTCATCTCTTCTGGTTCTTGGGACATTGGTGTTCTTAACTTCGCGAACTATTGTGTTCGTCCTTTTGAAGATTGTCGGAGAAGAAGTTTGGTCTAGGAGATCTGCTTTGTTGTTAAATGAAGATTTATTTTGTGCGGCCGAATCCTCATAACTGTTGATTTGTTGGGCAAGTCTTTCTCCCTGCGTGTCTTGAGAGTTGTTTCTTTCCTGCCCGATTTCTTGTGATTCAGTGTTTTCTCTAGAGTATTCTTCTTTGATGACAGTGTAGTGTTCTTTTTGTGCTCCTTCTCACCATGTAGATCTGTGGTGGTTGTTTCTAGCAGAATTTTTCTAGGAGGCTTTTGGGCAATTTTTGGTTAGATGCCCTGTCTCAAAGCGGGATCGACATCTGAAGAGGACATTTTCGTAATCGAGTTTCTAGTTCCACACATAGTCTTTACTTGTTAGGTTTATTTCAGCTGGGAATTCGACACTAAAATCCATTTCCACACAGATGCGTGCATAGGTGGTTTTTGCATATTCCTCTGTTTTTGGGCACCTGCAATAAAATTTCCCAATTTCATTTCCAATGGCTTTTAGCGAGGAGAGATTCCAGAGATGCAAAGGTAGGCTTGGCAATCTTACCCAAATTGGTGCTGAGGTTATGACTGCAGTAGAGGGATCGAATGATGGGTTCCATGGCTTCATGAATAGACCTGATTTTTCCCAAAACCAAGGGCCGGAATCTAGAATACATTGTCTGCTTTCAGGATTTTCAAAATCTACTATAAAGAAACCCCTGGCACAGGGGTAGATATTAATTTCATTAGAAATGACAGGTTTCCATACTTGCGAGATCCAGTTGTGGAGAGTTGTTCGACGCGGCCAAAAACCATTGAACCTGCAGAATAGGGCACTTTTGGGAAACTTCAAAGCCCCATCAAGTGAGGCCTGGACCACTAGGACAGTGGGAGCTGGAGCTTCACTTACGATATGGGCAGGAGCTTGCCTTCTAGAAGTGGATGAAGCAACTATTTTCGCAAAGCTGGGAGCCATATTTTACTTGCCCGTAGAACCCAGCCGCAGAGAAATAAAGCAAAAGATAATATTGGATCTAGATCTCGCTGCAGAAGATCAGATCTAGAACCTAGCCACCTAGATCTAGATCTAGCTGCAGAAGATTAGATCTAGAATCCAAAATGTGCAAACAAACTTATTCACTCAAAATTTTCAGATGCCGGTGATTAACCAGATCTCACCTAAACAGCAAGTGTGGATCAGATTGCCACATCCACTATAAATAAATAACCAGAACCCTTCGTGGTAGATCGAAAATGGTAGATCGCCTCGCAGTGGAACCCAGAACGATAGATCGCGGTAGATCGAAAATCGTAGATTATATATGGTTATTAATAAATTTGAGAAAATATGGCAGAAAATTCCCTGCAGGAGCGCTCAGTTTCCGCGGCTAAAATGCCCTAACACAGTTGCTGCAGCAAAAACATAGATCCTTCCTTCCGAGCCAGTCACACCACCTGATCCTAACTTATGTTGAGCGGATGCAGAGATTCCCTCAATGAACAATAAAAGAGATCACAGTCTAAACTTCATCTTCCCCGGACACTTTATTGTTCTATAGGCCGCAGGGAATTGAAGGTTCAAAATGCGTTATTCCAGATCTATAGTGAAAAAGCTATACAAGCCACGAAGGATACAAAAAAACCTCCAAAAAAAAAAAAAAACTTCGAAGAAATTACACGGATGTAGAGATTCCTGTAGACATTGGTAGAGACGCGCAGCGCAAAAATTAGGGTGTTAGATTGTTTGTATATTTATCTTTTATTTTTACTCAATATGATTCAAAATTTACTTTCTTCCTAAATCATGACATGATTTTTACCGATATTTACTTGAATAAGATTATGCTATAATTTAACATATGTGATACATTTATTAGTTAAGGAATATTAATTCACATAATAACCCTTAAATTAACTTTATTATAGAGGATATTTATATATTCCCCATCTTGTGGACACTTTCTCCCCTTTTGTGGGCATCATAGTTTTGATACGTATTATGATAGTATTTAGTTAGTGTTTATGAAGCTAGAAGTCCACCAAAATATGGGGTATCTATTGGGTCCCTATAATACTAGTGATTACCCCATTAATATTGTAGTTATACCCCTTATTAATATTGTTGTGCCCCTATTGTCCCCACTTTTTTATTATTGTGCCCCATACAATCCCTCTATTGTTATTTTTGTGGCTTTATATTATTATTGTTAGGTCAACTGGGTTATATTGTGACTCCTTAGACTCCTATATATAGAAAGGAGGTTTTGTCATTTGAATCATCTAAGAATTGTTCATTTATGTAATGTAAAGAAGGTTTCGCCTAGAAGATGCTGAATTCTAAGGCATTGATCTATCTTTTCTATCTTTTTCTTAAGCTGGTTACATAACATTTGGTATCAGAGCTTTGGATTCTAGGGTTTCGCTGCTCCAAACAGGTCATCGTGGCATTTTCACTATAATTTTTTTTCAACAACGTTTTAGAAGTTGAAAACAAAACCCATTTGAAACGACATTGTGCTAAATCGCGAGTTTGAATTTCAGAGCTTTTTGTGCTATATTTGCGGAGATATGGTCTGAGGAAGTTGGGCTTTTTGCGGACTCCTGAATTACATTCCAAACAGATGACCTAGGGAAAATCGTCATAACTGTTTCTCTGAGTATTGGATTGAAATTTCGTAAGAAGGTGAAGAAAGAGGATGGACTGTAGTTTATCCTATATATTTTTCAAAGCTAAAGGTCGAAACAGTGACTCATGGCACGTCGTACAAGTTTGCTCTATTGAACTAGTATATAATCAGGTCACTGTGGGCGATTTCGCATAACTCTTCCTTAGAGAATCCAATTTGGATCCGACTGGTGGCATTGGAAAGAGGACACAGAGGGCTACCATAGATCGCAATTTCAAAACTGGATGATCCGAAATTACAGAGATACATCAGATTCAATATCAGGCTCCTACAAAGTGAAAAA
>APFE031687886.1:0-10404 GCA_000404065.3 Pinus taeda | reverse complement strand
CCCCCGAAGCTAAAAACAGATGTAAATTTGCCTTGTAAAAGTATATTAATTTCTAGTCAATCTGAGCTGTTCATTAGGCAGATGATCTGACGATAGAACTTATGTTTAGTTTAGGGTTTTTTGCCCTAGAAGGCAACCCCTCTCTTTGTATGAGGGCATTGTATTTTGAGGCATATATAGATGTGTATTCTATGTGAGCGGGAAACAGAGAGGTGAGACTGTGAGAGAAAATAGAGGATATCACAGCGGCTTTGCTGTAGGTTGTGTCTCTTCATTTTGCTGGATAATAGAAAGGAAAGACTGGCTGTTCGAGGTGGACGTAGCCCAAACTGGGTGAACCACGTATATCTGTGTCTCTCTTGTTTTGTGCGTTTTCTGTGTTTATATTTCTGCAATATTTTATGTGTTCCATTGCTCCGTAATATATATAATTTTCTAACACTCTTCTAGGTGAGTGGAATCAGGAGCAGGAGAAATAAGGGCAGTAGAAGAAGACCAAGGCTTCTAAGTCGTTGCTCAACCCGATCACCCTAATAGAAGGTGAATTAGATGACATTGTGGATAAGGTCAGGGACAAAACCATGGAACTGCTGTTGTAGTTCGAGTAGCAACAAAAGCAATAATTCAGATGGGTTTGCACGAGCTGCAGATCCAAACTACTCAACTGCAGGCTGGTGTAGGGCAGAGTAGCACTGCATCGACTAGTTTGGCGTCGGGGACCATTGGAGCAACGAAGATAGTTCGCTCCTTGGATACTTGGGCCATCACGTTACCTTATGGAGCCCTAAGCACAAATATAAAGGCTGACAAGGCTGCTTTAAAGAACATTGTTCTCAACTTGGCTGCGCTCCCAAGTTAATTCCTTCACGTGCTGCAAGCATGTGTGATCACAGAGCTGAGGGCCCAAGCGTAGTGCACATTGAGTGTGATTAGCGAGAAGAAGGTTAACAATGAACAATTTTTCATTGAGAAAACAACAATGATAGACCTGGAAGAAGGTCTAGGAGAAGAATGAGCACAACACAACAATGGTAGCAGAGGCGTGTGGAACCATTCCAGAACTACACATCCCTGAAGAGGCGTTTGTGGAGGCCAAGATTCAAAAGTTGGCTGCAGGTGTACGTGATGCTCGGACCGAGATGGCCAAGGTTCATTTTGAGCTGAACCTAAAAGTTAGAGAGATTGAGTTGAGGGCACAACCTTCAACTCCACCAAAGGTTAGAGAACAACGCGAGGCAATTGTCAAGAATGCAGTTGTTGCAGTAGATACCGCAGTGGCAGATAGCACTTCTCTCTTTGAGCAATCGTTGGAGGTACTTACCAGTCTATAGAAATATCACAACCTATAGAGGTTATAAACCGAGGTGAGGGAATTGCAGAAGTAGTACGATGAGGCAAGAGCGGTAGTATGTACCGTCGCTATCATGCATAAATTTGCAAAGCTGCAAGAGGCGAAGGAATTGAAAGAACAAGAGGATGCCGTGCAGCGAAGAAAGTCAGTACTCAAGGCCAGCTTAGGGCCTTGGCTGGATGAGGCTTATGTGCTCACTTCCACCATTGAGGAAAATTTGACTAGCCTGTAGACAACATAGCAGAAGATCTAGGCAGATAGCGCAGGACCATCAACGGAGTAGCTAGTAGAGCAGGTTAAGGAGGCAGCGACGTAGTGCACCACTGAAGTTTTAGTGGTGCAAGTGGAGTTGGGAGGTATTTGCAGCAAGATCTCCACGCCAACAAAGTGACTTAGGGGCGAGTCACCATATTTTTGTTGGGAGCCTGTTGGGACAAGGTCTCCTAGGGTCGATTTTGGGGTTAAAATCCCAAATTTTGTGGTAGAAAGCCCAAGCTTTTGTATGTAAAGTGTAAAATCTCCACAATTTGTGGTCACGGAGTGTGTATATGTAAAGTGTCATAAAGGGTTTCCGCCCTTATTTTATGTATGTTTTGTTGGCTTTAGAAGATCCACCCATGGTTCGCGGACCATGGGATTGTAGAAAAAGGAGAGCCTTAGAAGAGTCTAAGGAGGTGAAGTCATTGAGGAGTCAGTAATAGCTAAGAGCGAAGAGTCTTAGAATAGAAGGAAGGCTCTGCAACTGTGTGGGTAGAGGCCTAGGGTAGAAGTCTGTAGCTGAGTGCGCGAACCCCTGCAGCTAAGTGCATAGGGTAGTTAGCATCTATAGGAAGATCTGAAGTACTAATAAAAGAAGCTTACTCTGGAATTATCTGTGTTTTGATCTGTTTACTTCTATTATGAATAAATGCAGTTGTGTTATGCAAAATAATGGTTTAATGATTTAATGTTGTATTTATGCGTGAATCTATATGTTTTACATTATTATCTATACACAAGTGATAATATCTATTTATGTGAGGGACACATTAACACATATTGAAGTTATCAGATACTTAAGCTAATCTAGGTAAATATGAAAGTAAGAATAATTACATAAGCGCGTAAGTGGTTGATTCACCTGGTTAGGATCCGCGAACAATAGTCATAGAACTTCATGAAGGTCTAGAGTCCGATTAAGAAAATTATATTGATAAGCCCTAAAAGGCTTATCGATCTGCACGAAGGTAGAATTAGGGCACAAAATGACATCACTGCCGTCTTTGGGTGCGGAAACTTGGTTCCAGCATCCCCCCATACTACTTCATGTGAGACTTCAGTCCACGCTCCCCGGATTGATGCCGAAAGGGCCAGTATTATAGGGATTTGTTTGGCTAAATTAACATTGAACCTGGGTCAGGGCCCACTAAGCCAACAAGGGTTGCAGTGATAATGGGGCACCCACAGCAGATTCAGTAACCCTGAGTTCTCCACACTACGGATCCATTCCACCGTCTCTAAACCAGTAACCCCCGAACCCACGTAGTAGACGCGCTTCATGTAATTCTCAGTGGTTAAGTGTGGGAACCTAGCATGATCTGCAAGGTCCCAATCTTCCATCTTCAGAAGTGGGATCCGCGCAAGCCACAGACCTAAAAAGGGAACCTACTCAAGTAACAAGGGTGTAGAAATGGAAAACTTCTCTGAATTTGGGTCCTTTGGGACCTTTGCATTTCCGTTATTCAGAGGGATATAGTTGGGTAGATTCATGATGGGCTCCATTCCCTCATCGTCTATATCCTCTGTACCCTCTTCCGCCTCTAGGTCAACTACATTCTTAGGCTGCTTGTCCTTATTTTGTTTCTGCACTGTAGAATACTTTGTGGGGACTCGCACCTGGTACCATATTTTTTTTCTTATCCTTCTTTGGTTTAGCTGTTTGGGTTTCTCTAGTAGGGGTAGGCTTCGTCTTAGGTGACCTCGGCGTTGTAGGCATAGGAGCTAGAGCTTCCATACACACAACTTCTGGGGAAGCTCCCTCAGAGGCAACATTTCCACCAATAATCATGGTTTTTGTAGGGCTTGGTCCAAGCATATTTTCGAGAATGGACTTCTAATTCAACTCCGACAGCTTAGAAAACATAAGGATGACAACCAAATCCTCCCAATATGATTGGTTCATAGGCAATAAACAACACAACTCAATAAAAACTCTAAGGGGGCAAAGTGTTCTTTGTTGGACCGACATGCGTAATTTATAGGGAGTATTGAATTTGAATCCAACTGTTGCCCCAAATTCTGACAATTAATGATGTTTTGGCGGAAAATATTAAAAATATTTTTGCCTTAAATGTGACCAGCTCGCTCCTCTTAACCGTCTTCTGGATGTCAAGTCATGAACAATGACTCCAACAGTCACTTTCCTACTGTGCTGCATGGTGCCTTCCTCCATGGCATAGTTTCCTGAACACAACTTCATAGGTTGCATCTTCATCATCTTCTGTGCAGCTCACCTACTACGTAGTCTGCCAACCTTGGCAGTGTAGTTTATAGTCCCATGCTCCCTTGCAACTTCCTGGAGCACTAAGATTGTCCTGTCTCCATATAGTCATTGCAGAGGATCCCCTGTATACAACTTCAAGCGGCTTCCATTCAGTCTTCGCAGAAAAGGTTCCCCATTCATCTTTGCAAGTTGAACTGCATCTCCATTTGTAATCTCTTTTGATAATATATGGCCCTAGCCAATGCATCTGAAATTTCCCCTCAAAATTATTGAATTAGGTATCATATAACAAGACAAGTTCATTTACCTTGAACGTGCAGAGCTTGATGTGGTAATCGTGCCAGGATTTTTCACATTCCTTCTATACTTGCTGATGGAATCTTGCTAAGAATCGGTCCTCTTCAAGCTCCATCAACTACATGAGTCGTTCTTCCAAGGCCTCACGATATGCCATGCCTGTGAGAGATTCTATACACAGACTAGGCATAATATACTCCATTGGCATTACAACTTCTACCCCATAGACCAATCTAAGCGTCGTTTGTCCTATCAGTTTTTTGCAATTAGTCCTATACACACATAGTACTACAGGTATGTCCACATCGCAGTCATTCTGCTGCACATTGAAAATCTTCGTCAACGTGTTCTCGAAAATATTGTGGAAAGATTCAATAGTTCCATTTGCCTGTGGGTGATACGATGTACTCTTCTGATGGTAGACCTGGATTTCTTCTGTCAACATGGTGATCATTTCGTTCAGAAAGTGTGTACCTCTGTCACTCATGAACACTTTCAGGCATCCAAATCTAGTTAAGACATACTCAAACAAAAGCTTTGCTACTGTAGCCCCTGTATACTCCTTAACCGGTTGTGACTCTGCCCATTTGGTTAGATATTCTATTAAAGTGGTGATATAACGCACACCAATTTTCTTCCATAGGGGCTAAATTGGCCCAACAGGATGAATTGCCATTTTTCAAATGGTTGCAACTAGACTTGAGGCTATAGTGGCAACTCATCCCTCCGTGATGGTCGACCTATTCTTTGACATGAATTATATGCTTTACAATATAGATTGGAACCCCTGTGCAGCGTTGCCCACCGTAGAATTATGCGCAAAATCTTCTGTGCAGTTTCCTTTCCTGCATAATGTCCTCCCGTAGCCCCTCCATGTGCTTCAACAAGAATGTTATCTCTCTCAAAATTTGGCACATATCTTCGCAATATTTCATCAACACCCATCTTATACAAATGTCCCACAATCATTGAAAAGTATATTGCGCACACTACGAGTTCCTTCTTTTGCTGACTTGTATACCCTTCTGATGCCATCCTTGTAGTAAAAAAGTGAATAATATTAGCAAAATTATCTACTACATGCATCATGAAGAACTGCATATATGGCAACCCCTCCTCCAAATTATTGGGCTCCTCTCTTGTTTCGATCTACGACAGATGGTTATTCCCTACATTCAATCTCCCTGGCTTCACAAATACTTCAGAGTCATACTCCTGTAATAGTAGCAACCATATGTAGATATTCCCCCCCCAACATAGGCTGATTGACCACGTATTTCAAAGCAGAATGATCTGTGTACATCTTGAAATGACCTACTAATAGATAATGCCTGAACTTCTATAGCGTGTATACCATGGCCAATCCTTTGTGCTCAGTCGTTGAGTAATTATTCTCAGCCTTCAATAATTTCCTACTTGCGAAGGCTATAGGGTGTCCATTTCTCCTTCACCAGCTTTTGTTAACACCACACCCAATGCATGCAAGAGGCATCGACATGTATAGAAAATTCCTTCTTCCAATCAGCGATACCAAGATCGGAGCAGTGACCATCTTTTCTTTCAGGACATCTATGTTGTGTTGACATTCTTCGTCCTAAAAAAATGTTGCGTCCTTATTCAATAGTTTACCCATAGGTGTAGTAATCTGAGCATATGATTTGATAATTTTTTGTAATATCCCATATGTCCTAGCGTCACGCGCAACTGCTTAACACTTCTCGGGGCCTCCAGATTCACTATCATGAAATCTTGGCAGGGTCCACCATTAGCCCTTGCTTCCACGCCACATGACCCAACAAAATTCCAAAGGGAACACAAAATAGGCATTTCTTCAAATTCAACGCGATCTGATATCTGCGACACATATCCAACATCAGGCGTAGACTTGCTACATGGCGCTTCACTAAACCAAACATTGTACAATAATCAAAGTATACTTCCAAGAACTTATGGATGAACTTCTTAAAATCTGCTATAAATACATGAGAGAATATCGCAGGCGCATTCTTGAATCCAAACGACATCACAATATACTGGAAACAACCCTATTCCATAGCGAAGGTTCTTTTTTCTCTTATCCTCTAGTGCGATCTTGACCTAATGATACCTTGAAAACCTGTCAGTGAATGAGTAGGCCTCCATACCTCCAACATTGTCTCATAATTCATTGATAAACAACATTAGGAATGGATCATGGACACATGCATCATTAAGCTTCCTCATATCTACACAAATCCTTTTTTGACCCTTTTGTTTCTTCTCCTGAACCACCATCGGGCTCACCCAATCAGATTCCTCCACAAGTTCTACGATGCCTGCCTCCAGCATCTTATCCAACTCGTGTCGAACCTTTTCCATGTAGGATTAAGACGATATGGCCTCTGCTTAGTAGGCTTTGTGTTTGGCTTCATAGTAATCTTCATAACACCCAAGTCGCCTATTATGCCCTTCAAGTCCAAAAACTTGGTAGGAAAAATATCCTGGTACTTGCGGAGTAGCTCAATAACTTCATCCACAGTGGCATCATCCTAGTAATCCCTAATATTTGCAAACTTTGGTTCTGCTTCCATACCAATGATTACTTGCTTTGTCTTCAACGGAGCGGTGATGTTCAATTTCTCTATTTGCAAACCTTCAACTTCTCAATACCCTTCTACTTCTGGGATATTAATGTTCCTTGGATCCTCATCATCTTCTTCGGCAGTCACATCATAGCATTCCAGCACATGGCACATTTGGGTGCTCCAATCTGTTTAGGCCCACTCCAATGGTTCTAGTGGTGTTATGAAGATAACTGTCTTAATCTCCTATAAGGCTTCATCGATGCTCGCGAAGCCATCTTAATTCTGATGGGCTCAAATGAAATTTTGCGACGTTATGTACCAAAGTTTGAATGGAACAGCTTCCTCATTGTAGCTTATGGAGGAGCTGCGGGAGGACATTATGTAGGAAAAGCAACAATACATAGTATTTTACGCATTGGGTTGTGGTGGCCAACACTGCATAAAGATTCCAAGGCTTACTATAAGGCATGCGATGTCTGTTAGAGGACGGGTAGGCCATTGCGAAGGGATGAGCTACCTCTAAATCCACAAGTGTCATTACAGCCATTCCAGAAATGGGCCATTGATTTTGTAGGCCCGATTCAGCCTCTAGGAGAGAAGACGGGTGCGTGGTATATCATCACCGTGTCTGAGTATTTGACCAGATGGGTGGAGGTGCAACCCGTGAAGGACTGTACAGGGGCAAAAACAACCAAGTTCCTCTTTGAATATGTGCTAACTAGGTTTGGTTTCCCAAGGATTTTGATGAGCGATCATGGTACACATTTCCTTAATGAAATGATCAACACGCTGATGGAGGAATTCCAATTTTATCATCAAAAAATCATGCCATATCACCCACAGACTAATGGGATGGTTGAAGCATTTAATAAGATATTGGAGAATGTGTTGATGAAGGTTTGAAATGCACAAAGGAATTATCGGGATGTGCGCGTACCTGTGGTGCTATGAGCTTACAAAACTACTTGTAAGAAAATGACTGGACAGACACCCTTTAGGTTGGTTTATGGCATAGAAGCTGTGATGCCAATGGAGTATATTGTACCTAGTCTACGAATAGTGATGTTCATAGGAATGGCGAATTGTGAAGCCCTGGAAGAGAGGCTCATGCAGCTGACAGAGCTTGAAGAAGATAGGTTTTTGGCTAGATTCCATCCACAAGTTCAGAAGGAGCACAAAAAGGCATGACACGATTGGCACATCAAGTTGCGCACCTTCAATGTAAACAATTTCATGTTATTATATGACAGCAAGTTTGATAAATTTCCAAGAAAATTTCAGATTCATTGGCTGGGGCCATATGTCATCAAAGAGATTACCGATGATGGAGCAGTTCAACTGGTGAAATTGAATGGAGATCCATTTCTCGGAAAGGTAAATGGCAGCCAATTGAAGCCATACACCGAAGATCCGACCATATGACTATATGATGGAAGCACAATATTAACACTCTAGGACACTGAAAGGAGGCACAGGACTATAAACTACACTGCCTGGGTTATAGAGTTGCGCGATTGGGGGACTGCGCGGGATGGAAGAATGTCACAGCATCAACAGAAGTGCAAAGGAAGTTGTGTTATAGGAGGAGAGAACACACAGGGTAGCCAGAAATTGACTGTTACAGTCACTATTCATGATTTGACAGTGTGAAAACGGCTAAGAGGAGCGAGGGGGGAGAGGGTGGCGACATTTAAAGTGGAACTTAAATGAGAGATCTTTGAAAATATGCCACCAATCTAGCATTTGTGAACGGATTTTGGCGGGAACGGTCAAAATTGAATTTGAATTTTGCTATAAATTACAGATGGTCACCCTGCAAAAAACACTTTGCATGTTGAGAGCTTCTTTGTCGTGCTATCATGTGTGCATGAATCTTGGGGTTTTGAAGATTTTAGTGTCTAGTTTAGTGTTTGACAAGTTTCCTAAGGAAACCAAGGAGATCCTAAATAGCCTCATGTCAGCACTTGTAGAAACTTCAAGTGGCAGTGGATCTATGGCCTTTGAGGAAGTAGCCCTTGAGGTCATAAGTGTGCAGATGCCCATCGCGGTGCCAAAACAACTGAGGTCGCCTAGGCTGAAGCCTACGCTAACAGGAGAGGCTTCCAAGATGAAGAAGAAAAAATATAAAGTGACACAGTCGGTGCACGAGCCGGTAAGGAAGGACCAGAATAAAGAGAAGCCCACCGCGTAGGAGAAAGGGAAGGTGGTAAACCTAGAATCTGGCGAGGGCGCTGAAGAAACTAGTATGGGCACAGAGGACATTGAAATTGAGGGTGTACACCCTATCTCAAAGCTACCAAAATACATCCCTCCATGTCGAGGTAAGGTGAAGATCCCAAAGGACTCAGACGAGGGAAAGGTTATGCTTAATACACCCATGCTGCCAGAAAATAGCGCATTTGAAGGACCGTTATTGCAAGTATTATTATACTGTTAAATCAAATTGCACACATAAAAAGTGAATGTTTCTGATCTTAACAAAGTACATGAATAAAGAAACAATCAATATACATTTATCCTGTCATAAGCATTTTAATGAAAGAAAGGAGATTGCGGGAAGTAGACTAAGAAGGCTTGTTGCATCACACCAACGTGCACTGGTGTAGGTTCATTTCTCCTGCTTGGACCAGGTGGGGAAAACCAATCAAACAGAATTGCAGAAAAGGAAATATCACACAAACATGCACTGGTGCAGGGTTATTTCTCCTACTTGGACCAAGCGGGGGAAAACCAATCTGAAATCAAATGCAAGCAAGGAAATTTATCTACTTCACACAATGGATCCACTTTCACTCAGACAGGAATGCATGTGCTTAAAATTAAATCACACTTGACAATGTAAACACAAATTATAGGAAAACAGGAAATGGGGTAAACTTGCTGGGTTGGCTGGGCCCTAGCCAACCAGCGCGTTTCCCCTTTAAATAAAAACCCTGCTCAGTACTTTAATCAATTCATCGGCTCAAATACAGAAACGAAATTTGTGAAACATGAGGTGAAGCTCCCTTTTATTAATTCACTAAGGCAAGTACATATGTTAATACATCGTCCAACCCAGATTCGAGCGATAACAAAATACAAAAACCTGTTACCGCCTCTTTGGTTGTGTCTTTGTTCTATCAAAAACTTATTTTAGTCCTATTTACATTCTACATTATATAGATCTTTGGCCGAAGGCCAAAAGAGATCATTCAACTGATTACATAACCATGTGCAGAATTTAGCTTTTCAACCTTTAAAATTAGACAGTTAGCAAAACTGGCCATAACCAATCTCCAACTTTCGTTCTTCACAGATTTGATCTCGGCTGCCTTTGGATCGATCTTGCTGTCGTGGTTGAAGCTGCTCAAAACGAGGTGGTGATCAAGGAGGTTCAGATCTGCTACAAGGATTTGCTATGTTGGAAATGGTGCAAGATCTGATCCTGCACTAGGATTAGTGGTCACGGTAAGTACTCTAACTACCAAATAAACATTGGAGATATCGATAAGTTACAAAGAGTGATTAAAAGTAAGAAATCATGTAATAAATTATTAATTAATGCTAAGTTAAATTAAAAGTATGAAAAATAAAGTTTATACGAAATATGTCACTGTGCTTGGACTGCTGCAAGATGAGGGTGTATAAAATAGGTAAAACAACAGTAAATGGTTATGATTTAGGAATGGGAAAATGGCAAAAAGAGAGAAAATTAGGGGGCTAACATCCTT
>APFE031687885.1:94727-117493 GCA_000404065.3 Pinus taeda | reverse complement strand
GAATCAATAATTAAGAAACTATTTTTTCTTTTTCTTACTATGCTTACAATCCCTTCTTATGTTCTTTGACTTGTGAGATAATTTATTCATAAAACACTGAACCAATAATATTTTAGGCACACATATTCAAAAACAAGTCTCATGAGAAACACACATTTGACACAATATTTTTCACATGGAAACCTAGAGGGAAAAAACCACCAATTTTTTGTTTATTTTATGATGTAAATTAAGCACCCACTTAATTACATCTGCTTCTTTGTGAGGATCCATGCACAGGATGCACCAACCCCCTTCGTTTTAGCAAGCACCAACTTGCCAAGAGGCACTGACCTCTTTAGTATGTAGGCACCAACCTTCTTTTGGTTAGCAAGCACCAACTTTCCAAGAGGCACCAAATTTCCCTTGCCACTATTCCAGTACTTCATAAAATTTTCAAACTAAAAACAAAGGCATAAAATTATAGAAGTTAAATACAAATAAATGAATGTCCACAGATTGAATTTTTGCACTCTGCTTTTTGTGCTCACTTGCAACAGATCTCCTCTTGCTTCTCTCAACAATACTTCCTCTGTGCTATGCCTTCACTATCAAGGGATCTTCACTGAATTTTCTCCAACACTATCCTCTCCATTTTCCACACAACACACTCGCTGCTCTTGTTACACTATCAGACAAATTCCTCTCAGGTGCTTCAACCCCTCTATCACTATGTGCTCCACTCATAGCTCAATACTCTCACACATATACTCAATTCCCACTTAGCTCAATGGAAGTTATGTGTGTTGTTCCTATGCTACACTGAGCTCAATGTAGTCTATGTCACCATCCATACTTCTCGCAAGTGTACTCCTAGCATGGCGCTCCATTCTTTTGTTGCATCTCTATTTACCAATTATGTCGCTGGATTAAAACATAAGAATGGGCTTCGTTTACTTCACCGTCTCACTATGTGACTCTCCATGCTGAGAATTTAATCTTATTCCACCTGCACATTCCAGTAAGACTCCCCATGCCTACTAATGGCTCAGAGAGCTTGACTATACTTCCATATGGCTTCCTTTTTTTCCATTTATTTCTATAGTACATCCACATGATATCAGAGATAGATTTCTTTCAATCATCGAGACAAGCCCAGTAGTTCTTTGACTGTAGCCATTATTCCTGTGACTAAGTTCTTTATTCTGCATTCAATCCTACAGTTTCCGACCCATACACCTTTTAACTATCTGTATTACACTGTTAAAGATTTCCCTTATCGACACTTTATTCTTAAAAAGACATACAAAAACAATGAGTTCCGATTTTTTCCTGGCTCCTTCTTGTTTAGCCCCTTTTTGCATTTCCACCATAAGACTGAGTGTGGTGACCAGAGGCTTAGCCTTAAGGTGCTAATTCCTTTAGGATTTTGTCAGGGACCATTTTCCTTTGTTAATGCTCTACGCCTTATTTCTATTAGCTTCCTCTTGACCATGTGCTAACACATCGGAGCCCCCTTATCAGAAATTTATCAAGTTTTAATTGTTATAAAGTGCTGAGCTCATCATCCTTCGATTGTCAACCTTCCAATGTGACATCATCACTGCTACATGGCACTTCCTGAGTGGTGACACGTGTCTCCTAGATATGGCCCATTAGGCCCCCTCAAAATGCCAAAACATCTTGTCACGTGTCCTTCCATACCACCATGTCATGCTGACATCGACTGCCACTTGTTCCTTATTGGAGCCAACCAAACACTGCCATGTGTCCTCATAAGAGCCAATCATATACTACCATGTGGCCTTATCAGAGCCAATCACATGCAGCCACATGTCTTGTTATAGGAGAGAGAAAAGGGCTTGCCCACCTTTGGTTTTGTGATGAATTCCTTTGTTATTTCTCTTTTGGCTTTCATGATGACTTTCAACGCAATCGAAACTTTACCCATATCACATATTTTTAAAGGGTTCACACTAGGAAAGTTTCAATCTTCGATCTTCCAATCTGCTGATATGTGATACAACCTGCTTTGATGTTACAATGCGCTGGTCCGCCAATCTCTGGGGTTCCGATCTCCTCCGATCACTGATATGGAAAATGTCGTTGGACCTCCAATTGCCGATAGTGTGATGCACCGATAATGCGAATGACGATATCTCTGGTTTTCAATGTTGCGATGCATCGATTTTCTTGACCTCCGATATTCATGTATTCCTTTCCTGCCCAAGGCTTCAAGTCCCTGAACTTCAGCATGCCATAACTTTTAATCTAGTAGTCCATTTTTAGACTTCTGCATATAATTGGAAAGCTTATTTAGAGAAATTTCCAATTGGGATGGTCTGATATAGGCTTTGAATCCTTTTGTTTCTTTGAAGGTTATGTTAGAAAATTAAATATTACGGAGCAATGGAACACATAAAATATTGCAGAAATATAAACACAAAAAACGCACAAAACAAGAGAGACACAGATATATGTGGTTCACCCAGTTTGGGCTACGTCCACCTCGAACAGCCAATCCTTCCTTTCTATTATCCAGCAAAATGAAGAGACACAACCTAAAACAAATCCGCTGTAATATCCTCTATTTTCTCTCACAGTCTCACCTCTCTGTTTCTCGCTCACACAGAATACACATCTATCTCACAGCCTCAAATACAATGCCCTCATACAAAGAGAGGGGGTTGCCTTCTAGGGCAAAAAACCCTAAACTAAACATAAGTTCTACCGTCAGATCATCCGCCTAATGAACGAACCAGCTTGACTAGAAATTACTATACTTTCACAAGGCAAATTTACATCTGTTTTTAGCTTCGGGGGCGCTAGCCCCGAGCCCCCGCCGGGGACCCACTGGCCCCCGGACCCCTGGAAGGGGGGACAAGTCCCCCGCGCACCCCCCCGCGTGGAGGGGCGTACAAAACTTCTTGGGGTATACATCTGGCTGAAACAAAGACCTCTGAACAATCATGCTCCACACACAACAGGTGACTACAAAATTCTCTTCCCATTTACTCTTTGGCTAGTTGAACACCAACTACCATGTTGATCATATTATGGCTTCTTCAGTAAGCCTACAGCTACCATGGAGTTCCATCCAAACACCCAATCATCATGTTGACCCTTATTTGAAATCAATGCCAACACTTACACAAACACCTATATGCCATCAAATGTCCAACAATTTTCTCTTTGCTTATACTTTATGTGGTTCTGTTGCAACTACTGCTTGACTCTTTACTACAACTCTTGCATACTTGTTGCAAAGTCTTCACAATTAGCACTTCTCAAGTCTTGTTTTGCAAAATTTCTCAGTTTGTAAACCCCTCTTGGGTGCATTGTATATACAATTTGAAGTGGGCTCATTCCTTTGCTTCTATTGGATGAATCATTGTAAGAAAACTCATCTTGAGCAAGTACTTGATCCCAATGTTTGGGATTCTCACTTACCAATCTTCTTTTTACCACCTCTATTTTCCCATGAATCTACGGGTGGTATGTTGAACTACAATTTAAGTTAGTGCCTAGTTTCTTTCATATGGTCCTCCAAACTTGACCTAGAAACTGTGTATCTCGATTTGAAACAATGCTTCTAGGAAAACCATGAAACCTCACAATCTCTTTAAAAAAATAATTTTGCAACAATGGGTGCATCAATGGTCTTTGTACAAGATATTAAATTGAGATTTTAAAAAACCTATCCACAACAACATAAATAGAAACATTTCGCCTTTGGGTTCAAGGAAATCTAAGAATAAAATCCATAGTCATAGAGTCTTAAGTCCTGTTTATAATTGGAAGTGGTTGATATAGACCTATATTCTAGCTTCTTCCCTTAGGATGCTAACATACCCTGCATCTTTCAACAAATATTTTTACTTCAGCTTTCGTACATGGATATTAATAAGAAACATTTAACATATAAATGGTTTTATCAATTCCAAAGTGTCCTCACAATCCTCCAATATGTTTCTCCTTTATCAAATTATTTCTCATATAGGATTGGGTATGCAAAGATTTCTATCCTTGAAAAAAAACCTTCCTAAGTCATATATCTTGACCACTAGGTTCTGTTCATGCTAATTGGGCTCTCACATACTACATATACTTGGAATCTACATCATTCTTCTACATATCCTTGAGTTCACCAAATCCTAAAACATTAACTTGAAATTCTTATAGAATTAAATTAGTTGTACTTAGTGCATCATCTACTTTATTTGATGAACCACTTGTATGGTTAATTACAAAAGTAAATTATTCCACCCATTTAACATGCCTTTGACTCAATTTGGTTGATTGCTAATAAACTGCAAATCATGGTTTTCAATGTACAAAACAAACCCATTGGGCACAAGATAATGTATCCATTTCTTCAAGCCCTGAACTATAACATAGAATCATTTGTCATAAGAAGAGTATTTTTTTTGGCTTCATTTATTTTCTCGTTGAGGTAGGGAATTGGTTACCCTTCCTGACCTAAAACTACACTAATATCAACTCCACTCACATTTGTGTCAACCTGAAAAAAAATATTGAAGTTTGGTAGAGCCAAAACAAGCTATTTTGTGATATTTTCTTTCAACAATTTAAAATTTTTATTTGTTGCTACAATCCACTTGAATGGTTGTTTACTTTCTTGATGGTTTCCACTATGGGTGCAAAAATACTGCCAATTTTTTTAATAAATTTTCTATAAAATCTTGTAAGGCTGTGAAAGCTCCTTCAAAAATATTCTTTGGAACATGAAAGAATATGAAATTCAATAATTGCTTTAACCTTTTCGATTTCCATTTTTAAACCATCTTCAAAAATTACAAAGCTAAAATACACCAATTCCCTTTCATAGAAATACACTTCTTCAAATTAATCAACAACTTTTCTTGCTGAAAGATACCTAAAAATAAATTGAGTTGTTTTAGATGCTCCTCCTTTATTTGGATGTACATTAAAATGTCATCCAAATAAACAATTTCAAACTTACCTACAAGCTCCTACAAGATCTCATTCATCAACCCCATAAAGGTGTTGGGTGTATTAGTAAAATCAAAAGGCGTCACTAAACATTCATACAATCCATGGTTTGTCTTAAATTCTATCTTCCACTCGTCCCTTTCTGTAATCTTAATATAATGGTATCCACCTTTTAAATCAATTTTAAGAAGTACTTGGGATCACTCAAACAATCAATTAAATCAATAACACATGGAAGTGCAAATTTATACCTGATTTCTATTTTGTTGATAGCCCTTGAATCAATGCACATTCTCCATCCATCATCCTAGACTAAGAATGATAGGGACAACACATGGAATCAGAACTTCCTTGATAATACCCTTGTCCAAAAACTATTGCACTTGTCTCTTCACTTCTTCATTTTCTTGTGGATTCATTATATATGTTGCCTTATTTGGAAGAATTGACCCATGGATTAAGTATATATGATGATGTATGCTTCTTACAAGAGGTAAATTACATGGAAACTCATCAACAATTATATCAACAAAATCATTCAACATACCTTTAATTTATTTAGGAAAATAATCTAGGTCTATGCTTGTAAAAATTATCTTAGGCTTCTCAACCAATGCCAAATGTACCTCCTCCTTCTTGACCTCTTGTAGTATTTCCTTACCACTCATCAAAAACACAACCACACCAAATTTTTCCTTGGCTCCTTCATCTTGCAAGGGAAACAATTTATGATTCTGACCATCTTTCTTAGGTGTATATGATGCCAACACAACCTCATATCTGAGAGCAGGTTCACTCAGAACTCACTAGGCCCAGTCTTCTATCTAAAATGGCACTTCTTCTGGCCCTCGGGATATAAATCCATTTATAAAGTTTAATCACAGTAGAATGAGTTAACTTCAAGGATGCATAAATAATTTCATATAAAAGAGTATGTAACAAAGTAGCTTAAACACATGAAAATAAGCGAAAATCATAAAGAAACCATGAGATCAAAGGCACACAAATGATTTGATTACGGAGTTCACCCAATGTGGGCTACGTCTCCAAGCCCTATTAAAAGTGGGGAGGCCTTCTTTCATTAAATGGAAATGAATAAATGAATTACAATCAAATTTAGATAAATGACCCTTATACCTCCACTTATGGTGAAGGCTTGAAGATGGAGACCCCAACTAGAGAAACATACTACACGGTTGGATTCATGGTGAGAAATCATGTAAAAATGACTATAAAATTGTCCTATTATGACACTGGAACTTATGGACCCCAAGGGGATCTTCTCATCATCAACACATATTGCTTGTTCAAGGTTCTGCCCCTGTGTCCTCTTAGAGTTCCGCTGGTTAGACTCACTTTGCTCTCCACCGGTTTGGTCAAATGGAAAATGTGATAGTTTAAATAAAATTTCGTTAAGGGTATAACTATTAACCAACACATAGTCATTTATCATACATTAAGATGGCAAATTCCCGGGCTTAGGAATTTTGGTTGGGGGGACGTCCTACCAGGGTCAGAAACCTACGGCCCTCCCCGTTGGTGTGATTGTGTTTTTTTATGGGAGGTATGGTGAGTCTTCACGCCAGCCCGAAGAAAGGTGGGTCTCTGGCCCTATATCAGATTTATCTAGGTTAGGCTAGTACGTGTCTCTAAACCTGCCAATCATCTCTAATTGGATTGTCTTACAGAAGAGTTGGCATCCGAAAGGAGTGTGGGATTACCTAATGTCATGGCCTACCACCACAATAATCCGAAATATAATACATATATAGACATATGATTGCATCTTGGGCGGTAGCCGGGGAGCATAACGCGCCTCCACCCCAATTTCTTATTTTTATTTATTATTTATTTTTTTATTTTATATAAAAATGGACAAAATTACGTTGTCAGTTTTTAAAGTTATTAGGAAAATTAAGGAGGCAATAAATTCACCCTTTTTGACCACCATTTTCCGTGCATCATCCCTTCACCAAATTGTTGCCTCGTTAGTGACTACCACTTGTCCTAGTTTGACAAGAACTTTAACCAACTATATATTGATCATACAAATTCATATTTGAGTGTTTTTCATACCATTGGAATAAGGGAACAAGAACTACGATGTGGTCTTGGTTTCACTTCCATCTGATGACCTATTTCAAGGTCACTTCTATTTTTGGATACACCCAAATCGTTCCTCCCCACTAATGAGCTTTTGGGCTGCCAAAATATTTATCAGTCAATTGCAAAGTGAGGGAATTTATCCCTAAATTTCTTCTTCTCAATCCATCGGGCCTTAATTGGATGCATTCTCTTGAAACCAATACGAAGGTACTCCACGTCTCCCCATCGTGAAGTCATGATCTTTTTGTCAAGGATGATGTCTTCGGTAGCTTGTCCAAGTATTCTGGTGCAAATTTGTACATTGTAGGAACCTGTCCCACCTCTTCGGTGTCCATGATCAATAGAGGCTCATAAAGATTCAAGTTTTCAATGTTCACCACTAAGTACTTCTGCATGTATGTTGGAAAATCGAGATGAAAAGAATTGTCCCCAATCTTCTCTAATATGGTGAATGGGCCATATCGGATTGGTCTCAACTTATTTCCTTCCCCTTTCATTCTATCTTTGCTGATGTCGAGCCACATTTTGTCTCCAACCTAGAATTGGTGATCGAATCAGTGCTTGTCATGTCGAGCTTTGTATTGTGCTTCAGTTTTCTCCAACTGATCTTGCACTACCTAGTGAATCATCTAAATTTGTTGAATGAACTTCTACACTTTTTACCTATCATCTTGCCCACTGGAATCTTCATCTCTCCTAAAGACATTGTCTAAGGGATCCTTTGGAAAATATCCAAAGCATGTCTCAAACGGTGAGCTATGAGTGGATGAATGCACTGTCTGGTTGTATGCATGTTGTACATGGGAAGCTGCTCGTCCCACAACTTGAGATGCTTGCCACAATAGGCTCAGAGTAAGTGTATCACCATGCGGTTGAAAACCTCTGTTTGTCCACCAATATGTAGATGAAATGTCGTGCTCCTCCTCAACTTGGTGTCCATAATTCTCCACAAACTTGTCCAAAAATATCCAAGAAAGTGGGAGTCTCTATCAAACATAATGGATGTGGGTAGCCCAAAGTGGACCCATACAAATTGGAAGAAGAGATGAGAAGTCTACTCTGTAATGACCTGCTTTTTACAAGGCATTAAGACACATATTTTGCTAAATCGATCCACAATGACATACAAATAGTCATGATTTCTCCTATACAAAGGAAAACCGCCTATAAAATCCATTGAAACACTTTCCCATGGATGAGTCAGAACAAGGAGTGGTGTGTAGAGCCCCAATTTTCTATTAGTGGGATTGCTAACTGAACATAACACATCCCTTTACATATTGAGTCACAATATTTTTCATGTGAGGCCAATAACAAAACATTTGGAAATGAAACAAATATTTTCCTACACTAAAATTATCTGACACAAAAGAGGTATGCACCTCTCTGATTACATGTATCCTTTCATTGGTGGGAATACAAAGTTTGCCAAGATGGTACAACAATTTTCCCTGCAAATAATAATTGTCCACCTGCGATCCATCAATCAACTTTACATATATTTTCTTAAAAAATATTCATCATCAACATACTATTCAACATAACTTTCAAAATATAAAGAAGCATTTTGTAAAACTATAGATGCATAGATAGGAGGGTGAGAAAGCATATTTGCCACTTTATTACAGGTTCCCTTCTTGTATTTCATTACAAAGTGAAACTGTTGGAGGAATCCCATCCATCTGAAATGACGCACATGATGAAGCTTGGTTTGTGATTGGAGGTATTGCAAGGGCTAGTGATCTATGTGAATGATGGTCTCCTTTCGAATCAAATAGTGCTTCCACTTCTTTACGCTTTGAACCAAGGCATATAACTCCTTGTCATATGTGGGATAGTTCACAACAACTTGGGAGAATGTCGCAGAACAGTAACATACAAGTTTCCTCTGTTGCATCAACACTACTCCCATGGCATATCGACTGGCATCTTTCTCAATCTTGAAATGATACTAGAAGTTAGGTAAGGCCAAAATTGGCGTGATACTGATCTTCTCTTTTAGCGTATTAAAATCTTTCTGCAACTTTCCTCCCCACTAAAAGGTTTTCTTCACACTCGTAAATGCATATAAGGGGGATGCAATTATGGAGAAGTTGGTAATGAAACTTCTCTAGTATTGTACTAGACCCTAAAAGCTATAGACTTTTGTAACATTGGTGGGTTTAGGCCACTTTACAATCACATCAATTTTATAAGGATCAATTTTCAATTGTCCACCACTCACAATGTGACCCAAGTAAACCAAAGAGGTTTTACCAAATTCACACTTAGAAATTTTGACATACAATTTTTATTTTTGCAAAACATCAAGCACCTTTTTAACATGAATCACATGATATTATCATGTCCTACTAAAAACAAGAATGTCATCAAGATACACAAGTAAAAAATCATCAAGAAAATGTTTGAAAACATCATTCTTCACCCTCATGAATGTGGCCGAAGCATTTCATAGTTCGAATAACATTACCAACCATTCAAGAAACCCCTGTTTCATATTGAATGTAGTCTTCCATACATCCTATTCTGCAACCTTGACCTGATGATAGCCACTGTGCAAGTCCATTTTTGTGAAACAGACAACATTTTTCAATTGATCTAATAGATAATCAATGCGAGGGAGAGGGTACCTATTCTTCACCATTATTTTGTTGAGTGCCCTGTAATCCACACACATCCTTCATGTGCCATCATTCTTTGGCACTAACATGATGGGTGAGCCATATGGAGAAGAAATTGGCCTTATGACCCCTTGATTCAACAATACCAGCTATACTTGTTTCTTTATCTCCTCCATATCAATGGATGATAACCTGTACATACCAATGTTGGGTAAAGGAGAATCCTACTACAAGTGAATCTCATGTTGGTTCTCACGCTTTGGAGGCAACCCACTTGGTTCCTGAAAAATCCCATCATAGTTAGAAACAATTTCAAACAATTCCTTTGTATGAGTGGGTTCACAACCTTGGAAAGCTTCATATGTCTCGACATATTTTTATCTCACAACCATGAGCATGCACCCTTTGCTGGAATTGATCAATCTCTTCATCTAACATGTAGTTACAAGATTGGCACTGATTTTTGTGTGATGAGATCTAACAATGTATTCCACCTCATATTTTGTGAGATTATATTTGTTTTCATGGCGAAAGAACACTGATTTACTGTCATACAAATATGGACTCCCCAATACAATACCACATATATCCAAGGGAACAACATCAATATCAAACTCATCTACTAATGTGGATGCAATCACAAATCTAGCTCTACATTGGTTGGTTACATGTAATTTTTCTTTATCACATCCCCAACCAAGAGGGTAGGGTTTTATGAGGCTTGGTCTTTAATCCTAAATTTTTAACCAAGGATTCTGAAATCAATTTTTCTTGTGATCCCATATCAAACAAGGCTTCCACTTTAATATAAATTCATTATGACTGTAATGTGGAACAATTCAATCCTATTTCGTTCACTAACAAGAGACTCATTTGAAGAACTTGTACTTACATGTGATTTAGAATTTTCATTAGCATGAAGAGAAAGATTACCTTGTGTGCCCACTACTATGATCAATGTCTCATCATCGAAATAAGATCCAAGGTCCTACTGTGTGGTTGCCACCATATTTTTCTTTTCTTCTCAGCAAATCTCTTTGGTTTCAACTTCGGATGTAATTTCCAACAATGTTCATCATCATGGCCTTCATTCTTGCAATCTGTGCAACATGGATTTTCTCCTTCCTCCTTGGTTGTATCTACCTTATTGTCCTTTCCCTTGCCTTTCCCTTTGAACTTTCCATTATGAGGTTTTAAAGATGATTTATTTGATTGATCATCTTTTTCATTCTTGCCCCTTCTTTCAAGGTGAATGGCCTTCACACTAGTCGCATCAATAGTAGTAGGCTCAAACAATAACAAAGAATGATTGATGTAACTATGCAAAGAACCAATATATTTTCTTACAGTTTCTGGCAAATCAAGTGGAATGCCCAAATTCAAGTCTTGTTTTCTAAAATCTTCTATGAAGCTTTATACATTTTGACCCTTTCCTTGTCTCAAATATTGCCATTCTATTAAAGCCTTTTGTCGATAACCCAAAGGATAAAATTGATATTTTAAAGCATAAACAAAATTGGACCAAGAAGAAAGGAGTTACCCAAGTTTTTGCTACATTTCTACAACTTTCTCTCCCACCAGATGAGAGCAGTGCCACTCAACTGAAGAGATGTTAGTTTGGATCTTTGCCTCATCTTCCTCGATCTGCTGAATCTGGCAATAAACCTTGATTTGTCTAATCCAATTGTTTAGTTTCTTTGCATTACATTCTCCATTATATGTGGCCAATCAAAATTTACATCTATCTTAAAAAATGGCTTCTTAGATGTATTCCTATGATGGCTATTAGAGTGATGAGAACAAGAAGAAGAAGAAATGTCACTAGAGGATGGATAGGGTAGTTCAGGAGGCTATCCTCTTCCACCTTCATGATTTACCAATGCATGGCCATTTGACTCTTTCTTCTGAGGCTTGATTGTCTTTTCATACTCTATAAATAACTTGTCAACTTTCTCTACCATGGTGAAAAATATCTTGCAATAATTTCGCTCTTCCTCCTTTCAAACTTCCTCATCTTCCATGTTTTGTCTTTGTGGTGCATGCCCTAGTTCAGGATCAAAGGATTTAAGTTTTCCTTCTCCTCTTTGGAGCTTGTTCTTGGTTAGAATTCACTCATGCAACTCACATCAAGAAGACCTACTGGAATACAAAACTTGATCCATGTGTTTTAACTTCAAGGATACATACATAATTGCATCTAAAAGAGCATGTAACCAAGTAACTTAAACACATAAAAAGAAGTAGAAATCATAAAGAAACCATGCTATCAAAAGCACACAAATTATTTGATTATGAAGTTCACCCAATGTGGTCTATGTCTTTGTGCCCTACTTAAAGTGGGGAGGCCTTCTTTCAATAAATGGCAGAAAAGAAATGAATTACAATCAACTTTGCATAAATGACCCTTATACGTCCACTTCTGGTGTTGGCCTGAAAATGGAGACCTCGAATGGAGAAACAGACTACATGGTTGGATTCCTGGTGAGAAATCATGTAAAAATGGCTATAAACTTGTCCCCTTCTGACACTGGCACTTCTGAACCCCAAGGGAATCTTCTCAACATCATCAAATATTCCTCGTTCAAGGTTCCACTCCCCTAGCTGCTCAGGGTTCCACTGGTCAGAACCGCTCCGATCTATGCTGGTCTAGTCGAATGGCAAATGTGTCAGTTTAAATAAAATTTCGTGATTGAAGTTTACCAAACGAGTCGTTGGCTCGTTGATTGGTGGTTTCGAGTTATGAATTTTGGTTGGGGGGAGGTCCCGGGGTCAAACCAACGAGCCTCCCTATTTGGCGTATCAACATTGTATTTTTGGTGGCTTTTGGTTGGGGCCGCCCGGGAGGTGGTCTAACCATGCTAGCTGGGTAGGTTCAAACTCCGCCGACCCTGGTGGTGTTTACAAGTGGCATCGAAAGAGTGGCAGGTCCACTTATGGTGGCTTGCCCACATATCATCTAATACATATATATGCAATGACCTTGGGGGGTGGCGGCCCACCAGCCCAATTTATTATTATTATTATTATTATTATTTTTATTTATTTATTTATTTTATATAAAAATGGACAAAATTCCGTTGTTAGGTTTTAAGAGTTATTTGAAAAATTAAGGAGGCAACAAATTCACCCTTTCTGACTGCCATTTTCTGTGCATTGTCCCTTTGCCAAATTGTTGCCTCATTAGTGACTTACATTTGACATAGTTTGACCAGAACTTTGACCAGCTATATCTTGAGCATACAAACTCAGATTTGAGTGCCATTCACATCATTGGAATCAAGGCAATGAGAACTATGACCATGTCCTAGTTTTAATTCCATCTGATAACTTTGATTTTTGGGCTATTTCAAGGCCACTTTTATTTTTGGAGCTACTTTGATCAAGAACCTTCACCACCCATAGGGAGCTCCATCACTAGAGAAGTCACATCTAAGAGGCTTAAAGCATAAGTTGCCTTGTTACAAGAGAAAACAGAGGAGCTACAAACAAAAACAAGGTATCTATTGGGAGAAAAATGACCCCCACAACAGAAACAAGGAGTGCTACAGGAGAAATAGAGGCGACTATAGGAGCAACAAGTGATGATATAGGAAGGGGTAGTAACATCAAAAGGAAGGCAATAAGGTCTCCAAGAAATCCAAGAGCCTGATCCACAACCTAACCTGGAATCCTACTAAAAATTTATTGAAGGAGGTAGGATTATACCCAAGAAATTTGCATCACCACTCTTCTTTGAGTTGGAAAGGGAAAGAGGTAGAACTCATAGATGGATACAAATTATAGATTCCAAGAAGGTGAAAGATGTTGGCCTCATGGAGGATAAATTGAATGAAATGAGAAAGGAATTGAATAACTTAAGGCTAAGGGAGTCAGTCATGAAGAACCAGTTATATATAGAGAAAACAAGGCTAAGAGAGTTGGTGCAAGAAAAAAAGGTACAACTTGCCACTATGGCAAGTTTATCCATGGAATTCATATAATGTCGGAAACCATCCAAATCCTATGCCATATTCCTTGATCCAAGTTGACTCAACTCCCAAATTTAACCAAGATATTTTACTTTCATGATGTGATTAGAATTGCATTTAAAATAGCATAATTGAACATATATGCATGTTGTAACGAAGAAGGAACTTGACAATCATCAACAACATAAAATAACAAGACGTTGATAATGGAGTTCATCCAGGAGGGACTACGTCTCTGGGCCCCAATGTCAAGATGGTGTAGGCCACTGCATTAAGTGTTGTCAATAGTGATGATGTACATAAGAGGTGAAGTCACTATCATACAAGGAAAATGCCCTCACGCAGGAGTGGCTCCAAGAGATGTTCCACTACAGGAACTCTCAGTAAAAAAAGGATTCCTATCAGTATGACATAAAACTCATGCATGATGATAATGAGCATCCCACCAACATGGCATAAAAGGGATATCAATGCAAACATACATGGTGACACATGAGTATCCCATCAACATAAAAACAAATGGATCTCAAACCAAATATGACTAATCATGAAAACAAGTACATCCCACAGATGATTCCATGTCACATCAAGCAGGAATCATGAAAAACGTAAGATAACAAGATCCCACATCAAAAATCAAACAGGGATCTGTGAAACACAATGCATCTCATAGAAAAAAGAAGTACATGAACACACTGCATATACCTCACATCTTGGGGCCATCTGAAGACACAGATGTCAAACTGTTGAAGTTGGTCGTACCATCAATCTCGCGGCATCAAATCTCATGGAATGATTGTTTGCATGTTGAATGCTGACACCTGCACTCCACTTTTAAAAGTGGCTGAAAAATGAAATGAGCAAATGGAAAATCTGAATGCATCATCAGATTTGTGGCATCGAATAGAGTAAAATCGACTGTCAAATTTTTGAATTCTGAGAAAGTGAAAATCTGGGGCTTAAGGAATCTTTTAGATTCCCCTTAGATTCCTCAAAGATTCGCTCCTCTGGGTCCTCTAAAAATATGTTGTTCAAGTCAGGAAACTGACTGCGCCCTCGGGTTCGTGTTGCTGAGAGGTGTAAGATCAACATAAAATTTTTCCAATTTGGACACTACAAAAATTTCACCCTCCTGAAAATTTCACCCAATCATGGCTCTGCCTACCTCTTCTCTAGGCTCATGGTTCCACCTGCAAATAAATTACTTAAAAATTCTTGCCTCGATTTCCATGCACACTCTTCACTCCTCCATCCTACGGGGTGCACTGACAAATAAGGTTTTTATATAAATTTCATGCAGATTATCCAATGAGGACCGTTTGGCATTGTGGTAAAAATTGAAATTAGTTGAGGAGGGGTTTGGTTGTCAAACCCTACCCCTCCTGTTTTAATACATTATAGTTTTTACTTAAAAGCCCGCATATATGTTTGGGGGGTCGCGTCTGCATTGGGTGGCACGCCCCATAACCTACGCACACATGTATTTAATTGGGGGTCGTTATTTGGTGCAATGCATTAATTGTTTGGGCCATTGTGTGTTAAGTGATGGTTAACATGAGGCCATTGCATGGGCAGGGCTGGCCCTCCCATCCGCAGTGGGTTCATCTCCCACTGACCTCTCTTCAGACATTCCCAACTTTGAGGATAATTCTGGAGGGGACCCAACTAATCACATCCACTCCATCCTGTTGTGGCCACCAACAACCCCCCCTTTTTATTTAGTGTTGTCACTAATACTAAATAAGTGGGGACCCTTAGCAAAAAATTCAAAAAACTCAATTAGTGATTATATTTCCTTGTCAATAAAACTTACCATCATGAACTTAAGAAAAGACTCTTGCGAAATCTTAAAAACTTAAGTTTTGTGATGAAGGAAGATGAAATTACTCCTTAAAGGATATTGCATCGCAGAAAGAATAAATAGTATGCCTACTTACAAGCTAAACTCCAAAATCACGAGAATGCGATGCAAAATTACACAAAGATAAACATATATCGCATCGCAGGTCTTAGAAGCACACTTATAATAAAAAACTGTAGAAAACACCGATATGCATCAGCGCATATCACGCCTCGCAAGAAACTGCTTAACACAAAATGTGCATATCTTACAAATCATGCGACATGCGATATTGCGACCATGCGATATCGCAACATTGCGATAGAGCGGCAAAGCGATCTTACAATAGGACAATAGAAAAACTTGCGATATCGCGATCTATGATTATGCGATGTAGCGATCTGCGATATTGCAAAGCAAATCGCAAAATCGCTTCATTGCAGATTTTTCGGGCTCAGCATTCAAGAAAAAGCTTTTTCCATAAAACGGACTGGTTATACGCTTTATTGCTCATTAATAAGGTAGTTTCCAGTTGTTAATGAAATATTCTTTTGTGTTTATTGAAGAGCCAGTTCACGTAAGGTGGTATACTTTTTGCATGTCTTCAGCATTTAAAGCTTTCCCATCACTGTTCTTATCATTACTCTCACCTCACTTGTAAACTGCAGGAACAAAGAACGAAAAGCTATGTAAAGCAGTAAACAGGAAACTGTGGGGAAGAAAGGTAAGGCTCCAATGTCCGAAGATAAAGAAATGGCGCCCTTTTACACAGACACCGCATGCAACAGAGAAGCGGGTATTTCCACCTAGGAAGGCATGTATAATCTACTTGAAGGAGAGGATCCTAAGGTAATGGGATTTATGGCTACTGCAGGCTCATCAAGGTTGTCTGAAGCATCAGTTGCAAACTTAGCTTGTTCATTCCTGCACTGGATAGCAGCAAGACCCAAAATTCTCCCCTACACGGACATGATTAAGTGGGTACTGGATAGCGCCAATATTAAAAACAGACAGTTTAAAACTCAGGGCCAATGACTTATTGGCTCATTTGCTCAGCAAGATTTGAAACTTATGTATCATTTGCCAGAACGTCAGGTGATTTACAACAAACAGTTCATGGAGAAGTTTGCTAAAGAAAATGAAGACTTGGCAGAATCCACTAAAGACTGGTCAAGGAGGGATGAACCGCTGAAAAAGGATAAACATGGTATGTATAGTACTGGTTCCCTCACTTCCCCATATTGCTTTGCTACTGCTATGATCTATAGGCTTTACGAGAGGCCAGATATTAACAAAATTTCATCCAATTGGCTACCATTTTTGGATGCTACCATTAATTCTATTATTTTGGATTGGTCTAGAATACTGTCAGATAACTTAGCTACTGCCATTGTAAATTACGATCTAAAAGAACTGCTTCCCAAAGAATTTATCCCCCATTTTATTTATCGGCATATGTGATGGATGCAATTTGCTATGTTTCAAAGTTTCCTGTAATGAGATGGAAATGGACAACTCAAGAGCCTCTACCCATTCATGTTTATCATAAAGAGTTGTGGGATTCTAAATTCCCCCCATTTTTCTACAAAATTTGTCATGGAGTCATGTTACCCCTCTACAAGATATTGTACGACAAAGATGCTCCAAGATGCTCTCCAGAAGTAGAAGCAGACATACAAATAGTCGCAAAATGGTTTGGAGAGAAATTTTTTACATATGTTAGAGTCTTCGGAAGTAACACTTCCCCTCACATCTTACCTTTGTATGTTCCCAATAAACTCTTGGTAAGGGAAATTGCTTATCAAACCCGCGGAGAGGGAGGTTTGACTAAGGATTTAAAGGATAAGAAGAAAGCTATATGGCCACAATTTCCTCTAGCCTATGGGGCCTTCTCATTGTTTGATATAGGCCACATTTTCAAAGAAGTGAACAATATAACCTGTCTACAATTATTCAAATTCACAGCAAGACTATTTGACCCTCACGATGTAGCTAATAATTTCACTACCGCGGTTAAAATAAAAGTGTTCATCAAAGAAGCGGATCCTTTTGATGATGTGTTTCAACAAAAAAGCACGCTTGAAGAAATTCTAAATACGGCTCAAACGCGTTTCTCTCCAACAGATTTTCAGAGATTCAAGAAATACAGGGAAAGAAGACTAGCCAATATCCCTTTAGAAAAGCTAAGCCTATAACCCGCAAGGGAACCGACTCCAAGCATTAGCCTCAGTGAAAGTTATGATATAGGTAAATCCAAATCCAAATCCGAGAAAGAAATATCAGAACATTATAAAAAATCTGAAAGTGACCATGGCAAAAGTGAAGGGTCAGTAAGGGATACTGCCTAATCAAAAGAGCCTGAACAACAACATGCGTTAACTTCTCCACAAAAATATCCTCCCATTCTCATCGGTCAACCACCATCAGATAGAACTGAGATAGACCTTGAAGGCCAAAACGTAAAGACACCTGAAAGTAATGTATAGGAAACAGAAGAAATGGTAACAGGAACAATCGACGATATCTTGGACATGGAGCACATCCTTATTACCCCATCCTCTGAACGTGTACTCAAGATAGAGGAAATTCCTCCTCTTGATGTATTTTACAGTCCGCAACATAAAGTAGTAGTAAGAAGACAAAGGAAGAAGAGGAAATTGGAAAACGTGATATCTCATGACGCGGAGCAATTGGATGTCCTCTGGCGAGATCCTACTACTGATCCAACTGAGAATCTCACCAAATTATCCCAAATTGCAGGAGCTTACGCCTCTACAACTATTGATAAAGCATCTGAAGTACAACAACTGCTAAAAGAAAAAGAAGACCTAATACAAGTTTTGCAGCAACAGCTGCAACAAGCCAATGTTAATAACGAAGCACAGAGACAGCTTGAAAGACTCCAGCAGGAATTCCAACAGATGCAGATAGGCTATCAGAACAGTTTGGTAGAGAAAGACAAGCAATTACAGGATATACAAGAAACGCACAAGGATGATCCCAAGCTCACAAAATTCATCATGGAATCCATTTCCCTGAATGAGCAATTACTACAGCAACAAGAAGCACTAAGCCAAAGAATATCGCAATGGAACTCGTATTGGGAAATAAGTGATACAATCACCAATCAAGTCATAGATTTGCGACATGATTATGATTTAGTTGATAAACGAGTTACTGAATACTTGGCTTGGCAGGAAACAGAGGAGGGAAAAAGAGCAGGCGCACCAATAATAAATGACAAACATAAAGAAATGCTCTTCAATAAATGGGACACACAGATTAGGGAGGCTGAGCAAGCAGTGGAATAATCAGCTACAGTAGCAAATAGCCTTATTTATTGCATAAATGAGAATTTGCATAGAGCAAATTTAGTCTCCGAAACCACTCTAGGATATCTGCCAAAAGTACAGCAGCTACAATCTGACTGGAGATGGAGGGCTCAAGAAAAGGTAGAATCGATTAGAAGATTAACTAAGTTGAATTGGGAATCTTACTGGGCTTATTTAGTAAAACCTCATAGTCAGTGTATGACTCTCAAAACCATCATCAATTCTGCCGAAAAGATGGCACCAGTTCTAGCAGATTCTGTTTTCACAGGACAATTAAAGGCTGAAGTCGGCCAATCGACTTTGCTCAAGCAAATGCCGAATGCTTGCGATATAAAGGAGAAAATACAGAAATAGTTAGTTTTAGATTTAATTTTAGAAATAGTTTTATTTTATTTTGCCTAGAAAAAGGATGGTCATTTAAACCGTATCCTAAATTTTTGTAAATAAGTTATTTTTAGGCTAGTTAGTAGTATTTAAACCCTTCTCATGCATTTAGAGAAGGGTCCAGAAATTTATCAAAAAATTATCCTCAAAACATGCACTTTTGCACCCTCTGAGGAGGTTTTGACGAATGAATGGAACAAGATTTATTGATTTTTGCATCTGATATCTACTACTGATGTTGCACTTCTGTACTCTTAGTTGATGTTGGATTGAGAAGAGATAAATCGCTATCGCTTGAAGCTCATCAGTAGAACTAGTTATAAATGGTACTTTTATCTCTTAACTATTTCTATTTCCTGTGTTAAAGTGATATTTAAATTCAGTTATTTATATGTTAATGCTTGAATGCCTGAGTTATCATTTGGCACTTTTGTACGGTGATAGCTATTTATTTGTGCTTAATATATAAAGTAGCTTATTGTGTGATATGTTTTTCACAACTGTTTCACCTAACTTTTTATGTGAAGTGGTTTATCTGTATTGAATTATTTTCTTATAACAATTGAATGATCTTTATTACCAATTGTTATTTGAAATCATTTTAGATCGCACAGAAGAAAGATTACATCCCGGGTTAGTATAGACTTAGATATTTCTGTTTTATTAGAATACAATAGCATGTCATTAGATTAAAGTTAGAATTAGAGCATCTTAATTAGGATATATTAGATCAGAGATATCATATTCTACACACACACACACTCAAAAATTGGGAAACTGGTCCCATTATCCCCAGTCAGACCCGTTATACCAAACGGAAAAGGAGCTGCCAACCAAGGTCCAGACCGGGTGGGTATCCCCCTTGTTGTTGACCCAATTTTATGGGCTTCAACACATCCATATGTGGTTTTCATCTAATTCCATCACCGATGACTCCATTCGTCTTTGGTTGTTTCAAATGCACACTCATTGGAGATGTTGTGAATTGGTACATTGACCTACCCTCCACTTCTCATTCCACTTTTGTGACGCTTTCTAAAGTGTTTCTTTCATAATTTCAGCTACCTCTCTGATACGACACTGGTATGGAGCTCTTGACCACATTTCATCAGTCCTTTGCCACCTGTCTTTCTGACCACGTCCAGGAATGGCATAGAAGGAGCATGTACCGTGCCCCTTCCTTCGAATACTGTGTCTACCTCGATTGGTTTCTTAGGAATATTTTAGCTCCCATTGCCAAAGATGTTGCATCTCAATTTCATTAGACAGAGGAAGAGTCTCTCCAAACCTCTCTGAGATATGACTTGATTTATGCTCAATCTAGTTATGTCTATACCATTATAGAAATCCTCCATTGTCCTGGTGGTGCCAATGCACCGGGGGGCATTTCACGCTACCGATGGTATCATTGGATCTATTTCACATCCTTCACCGTATCCTCAGCATAGTTATGGCTATCTGCATGGGAGCACCAATTCCTCCAACACTTATCCCCATCCTGCTAGCAACGTGTATTCAAGACAAAGCACATCTTATGAATTCATCCAACCACATCAATAGATTTCAGGGCCAACCAGTGCTCAACCTATATACTAGACTGTTTCCCCTTCACCATATTATATCTATGCAGCTGTAAGCACTCCAGCCCCTCAGGAATTAGCGTAATAGCCTCCCATGCATCCTTAGCCCTAATAGTCATTGCCCCTTCAAGGTCAAGCGTATGCACAACAGAGTGTGACCAATCCCAAAAATGATCCGGATTTAAACAGGACCGCAATAGATTACAGAGATAACCATAAATACAGAGATGCGATAACCATAAATAAAGAGATGCAGCAGAAATAATACTTCATTTCATTAATGGAAGATACCGAAATATGCTTACAACCAGAATTTGAAATAAACTAGCTAGGGCGATGGTAGCTTATCTCTGAGAAGAGATGTGCGGCTACATGCCTCTGAACCGTTCCAAAACTTGTGTTACAATGAGGCTCCAAGGCCTATTTATTATTGAGAAACAACGGAAAACCCTTCACATTCCAAAACCGACCCTTAGAAGATGAAACGCCAAATTGTGGGCCCCGTTTTGGGTAAATTGGTACATCAATTTCCCGGGGTCGTAATTTTGGCATACGATCTCCGTTTGACACGTATGATAGCTCGTTAGAAAGATCTATCTGAGAAATACCATTGTTGGAACGGGCAGCATTGATCCATTGCATGGACCCATTTTGCCCCTGGATTCCCCAAAAAACGTCGTTTAGGGCCTCAAAACGGCTCCGGAAGTTCAGGACCCGAAAAACTGCTAAAAATAGTAAGTTGTGCTACAATTAAGGAAACTGAAAATGCTGAAAGAGACAATTGTGGGGGTCCAAATGGATAGGCAGGTGGCCACCAACATCCACCTGGATCATTCCTCCCCCCTTAGGAAGCAATGGTCCCCATTGCGTTGAGTTCCTCCATCTGCTGAACTTGTTCTGCACTGTCTGATGTGTCCAGTAATGGTGGGAAGCATGGTCGATGACGGTCCACATTGAACACTTGGTGCAGGTGAAGGAATGGGGGAATGCTGTGCTCCAAAGCATTATTCCCCACAAGCTTGGAACTGCTGTAAGGACCATGTTGGAGTGGTCTGAGCTGCTGATGGGTTCTGGTAAGGCGTTCTTTCTGTCGATGCAACTAGACTTTGTTGCCCACCTGAAGCTTGTGTGGTACCCCTATGGGTGAGGAGAAGTTGTTCCTGTGTTCTGTCATGACCGTATCCCTCTGCTGCTGCTGCTGCGTGGAGGAACCCTTTGTGATGGTCATGGATGTAGCAACGATCTCCCCCTTACTTTGGGAGTGAACCATACAGATGAATTTCCTGGTCTGTGATATGAGCTTGCTGCCTTTCTTAGCAGTGATCAAAGATGTGGAAGTAGGTGGGGCCATCTCTGGTATTCTGTATAATGAATTTCTCAAAGAAATAATGACAGCACGAGGCCTTGACTCATACACAACATGTCGCCTCCACAAGTATGGCTGGCCTAATAATACATCACAAACATCTAGAGGTGTAACATCACACAATACCTCGTCTGAGAATGGTTTGATGTTGTAGGGAAGGCGGCACTGCTGGCGAACTTTGAGATCTCGTCCTTCATGAGGCCACCTGATACTGTACGGCTGCGGGTGTGGTGTAGTCAGCAGGCCCAACCACTTCACGACCTCTGCTGAAATAAGGTTCTTTTGGCTGCCACTATCAACAATGAATTGCAGGGGCGAACCCTTCACCCACATCTATGAGTGGAAAAGACGTTCCCCCTCCTCTAGCTCTTCGGGCTCATTCTTCTGGATCTTAGCAGTGGCAACAGTGGCGCTGGGATCCGCATCAATGATCTGCTTCCCTTTGCCATTCCCCTTATCAGGTTTAGGTTCAGGGTCAGAACATGCATCTGATTTGGAAGCCTTCAACTCGGCCACCAATGACTGCTTGGTCCGGCACTCACTTGTGTTATGAGTGGGACTCTTGTGGAACTCACACCACTTTCCCGTGTCCTTCTTCGGCTTTGTGGTGTTGTTC
>APFE031687885.1:32895-65287 GCA_000404065.3 Pinus taeda | reverse complement strand
GGGCTACCCGCCCCCCCTCTAACCCCCCGGTTCACTACGTAGGTTAGTCGTGGAAAGAATATAACACAACCCAACAACATTGTCCCTTCCTGGGTTAACTATTAGGTTGCTTGTTTGGTTGTTCTCAACCTTTGTGGTCCCTAATGTCTCAACTACTGGTCAATCGGTTCCTCCACCCGAACAACATCATGTTGATTCCAAGGTGTAACTCTCCCCTTCTTCCCCTGTTTCTACGTCCTCATTTTCTACTTCGCCTGGTGAAAGTCTAGATTCAAGTAACCAGGTGCCTAAGAAGAAGAAGACGAAGAAGAAGAAGTCACCTAAGCAAGAGGCTAAAAGTGCAACTGTTGCCCCAAGTACAGCTCAGGTCGGAACTCCTTCTTCTCCTCCGCGGAAGGTTAAGTTTCCTTGTAAATTGTGCAAGGGAGACCATCTTCTCGTGATTGTCCTGGCCTTCCTAAGGTCTTAGAAGTATGGTCTCGTGATCCGACCTACCCCTCATCGTCCTCTGAAGCTCATGGCGATGCTACCCTATCAACTGGCAATGGTAAGAAGAAAGGGAAGATTCGATTCCCGTGTAGGCTATGTGAAGGCAACCATCTCCTTCACCTTTGTCTGCTCATGGATAAAGCTTCTGTTGTTTTGGAAAGTCTTATAGCTTCTTTACCCCAACTCCCTGTTGGTTATTAGAGGCTCTCTTCAGATCCTCTCCCTGTCGACAAAGAGATTGACTTAGATCCTCCTCTTGTCCATCCTCCTCTTCCCGAACCTGGCTGTGTTAAGCCTATTCCAGACCAACCATTGGTCGGAAAGAGTGTTGACTCGGGTTCACCGCCTGTTGATCACTCCGTTTCGGAAGAGCGTCATGCTCATGTTCTTCTCGTCTCATCAGATTCTCCTGAGTCCGAAAACGACTCTCCTATCCCAGTTGATCCCGAGAGTCCTTCTTTGGAGCAAGGGGGCAATCATACGATTCCCCCACCAAGTAGTTTAGTCGTTTCCTTTGACTGGAGTCACCTGACTGCTTTCCGCCTTCCATCCCATGTGCCTTTCCAGATTACAGTACATGCCTATGATAAGGCAGTACCTGGCACTATCTTGGATGAGGGTGCATCTGTCAGTCTTATGCCTTCCACTACTTGGCAAGCTTTGGGCTCCCCACAGCTTGTGACGGTCGCACAAAATCTGATGGTGTTTGACGGAGGAACCAGTCAACCATTAGGGATCCTTCCGAAGTTCCCTATTGCTTTGGGAGGCAAAACTGTCTATGTAGACGTACTAGTTACCCACGGTGCTTTATATTTCAGTCTTCTCCTTGGTCGTGACTATGTTTATGCCATGGGGGCCCTTGTCTCTTCACTTTTCCGTGTGGTTTGCTTTCCACACGATAGAAGGATCATGACTATCGATCAATTATCATTCTTTAGTCCCCTGGTGCCTCCTGCGCAGTTGTCATCCCCTCTTGGTTTTTATCCACCGGTTGTATCTGCCCCGCCGCAGGTCAACTACGTGGCGACTTATCCCATGCCTATATCTAGTGATGTCACTATCGTGCATAGTGTCCTGGGGGCATTGGGTCCTGACTTCCAAGATGCAATCCTTCCACCAGGCGTGGCACTCTTGGAAGCTATGACTTCCTGTTCATCATGATGAAGTTCGTGCGGAGCATAGTTCGCTTTCCTATGTCAAGCTCCTTAAAAAATGAAACTGGGTTTGGTCCGAGGATAGTTTGTTCCTGTGTCAACCTCGTTAAAAAATGAACGATGGATCCTGGAGCACAATCCCTTGTCTTGTGTCAAGCTCATTAAAAAATGAAACAAGGGTTATGAGGATAGTTCTTGATTCTGTGTCAACCTCATTAAAAAATGAAAAAACTCCCTTTCCAAATCGAGTCTTTTGATTAAGATCTCGTAAAATACGAGTCGAATCTTTCCAAGACCTTGAAAGTGAACCTTCATTCCATCCACTTTGTTGAATGCAATGAAGCTTGGGGGGCATGTACCTCGTTTTGGGCATGCGAACTTATAACAAGCATAGTTTTTCATTTCAAGCTTGTGTAAACATGAAACTGAATCCAAGCAGAGTTCTCCATGGTTCAAGCTTGTGTAAAAATGAACCCATACCCAATGTACATCTCATGGTTGCCATTTTTATCCGCTCAATTATGCTAGATGAGCCTTGCTTGTTTCATTCCATTGCCACCATCCCTTTGGCCGATCATATGCTTTCACTTGCTTGTTTTCCTTTCCTGAGGGACCGCAGTTAAGAGTGGTTTTGTTAGCCAACCTCTTGACCATTACATGTTTTGAGCAGTTCCACCATTGTCGAAACCAGTTGCTACCCTTTATACCACTTGTTCCTATAGGATGAGTCACCTTTAAGCTCTTTTCTGACTCGTAAAATATGAAAAGATTGCCGAGTATTTTTTCCCTTTTTGACTCGTTAAAGAGAATAAAAATGGAGGTCTGCTTTCAGCTCTTTTCTGACCGTCTAAATATGAAAAGATTGTCAAGTTATTCCTCTTGACTCGTTAAACATAAGTAAGAGGTGGTCGTCTTTAAAACTCTTTTCCGACCGTGTAAAGGCAAAAAGATCATCGGGCCCTTGTCGTTTCAGGCTCGTTAACGGTTATGAAACGACGTGGTTTCGATCACTTTTTTACTTTTTCTGGTCGAAATCACTAATCATGAAAAGTACTCCTCGATCGTAATGATCGGGCGGTTCTTTCGAGCATTGTTTTATACTTTTTTGGGCTCGAGAGACACAACTTTACGAAAAAGGACACCCCTGGAGTTTAATTTTTGTTGTCTTCAAACTCTCTAAACATGAAAAGGCGCCGAGTTCTTCCTTTGTCAGACTCGTTAAAACTTGATGACATCGGACTCCGTCGAAATGACGCCCTACAAGCATATACTATCCCCGTCACGCTTGTCATCAAAAATAACCGGGGTACTCGCCATAAATGGTGGGGAAAATGGAACCAGAATCATTGTCGTGTCGGCAATATGTCGCTCTTGAACATGGCACTTGTCTTCATTCATGTTTGGGTGGGGCCATCTCATTTTTCACTTGCCTCCATGGGTTTGGGTGATCTTGTTTGACCTCTCATCTGCTCGTTGCCCTGTCACCATGACCTCTGATCATTTGATGTCAAATACTGCCAAGTCCATTGTCGTGCCGCCAATATGTTCAAGAGAAGTTGACCTCTGCAGAATACTCAACCTCCCTCTGATAACTCACATAATCCTGATTCACCAAATATTATTCCTCCTCTGTCTTGTGTCGATGATGTGGGAAACACTATGGCCCACCTTTGATCAAGGTCGTTTCCTGTCGACTTCAGCTCATTATCCAGGAAGTTGACCTAGAGACTCCCTTCCGGTGCCTTGGAGCCTGCATGCCTCAATGGCAGGTTCTTCGTGTTCGACGTGAGGTTTTCATCATTGACCTCCGATTGAATGATTCTACGGGTGTTGGACGCTGGCTCACTGATTCGCACGCCATAGATTGTACCTATAGTACCTTGAGGACTATTGTCATTATTGGTGGTACCTCTCGCATCTATTAACAGTTTTCATCATTGACTGGTAATCAGACGATGTTCTTGCATGTTCGACTTTGACTCCCATATTCGCATGCTTGAACTTGTACTTTGTTCGGGTCGAGATGGAGAGCAAGACCCTGGATTTTGTTTGTTGGGATCCAGGTTGCGATTTTGTGGATTATTATGATCATTACATGACTCATTCACTAGATGGCTGCGACCATGCCTGAGTCTATTCATCGATCCTCACTGGATGGCTGCATCCATACCTTGGATCTAGATTTTTATGTACTTTGTTATGGATGGTTGTGCCCATACCACATGTATCATGTACTTGAGATATCAGTTGTACTTCTCCATGCAGGTTCTCTGGCGGCAGTGTTTTCGGTTGGCCATGTTCTTGTAAAGCATTTCACCCCTCTCTCTCTCTCGAGCCTCATGCTTTAGGGGGCATCTGTTACACAGCAATTTGTCATCGTCCCTATTACCCCTTCTCCCGCACCTTGAAGGACTCATTCCGGGACCTGTGAGAAGTGACATGACCTGGAAACACTTGCATTGGATTCCCCTAAGTATGAACTTCATATGCCCTGAAGACATCTTCTGCAAAATACCCATAGAAACAACCCTTTTTCCATTGGTGCGGTTTCACTGTGTATCACTCGTGCCAATGGGGGAAATCCTCCAAAGAGGGCGCGCCAGCTGGCGCTCTATCTCAGAGTCGCACTCGCGCCAGCGAAGTTGGGTAATGTTTTTAACAAACAAACATCCGAAGGTTCTTCCTAACCCACTCATAAACTAAATCTATATTGACTTGGTTTAGTTTGGCTTCGAATCTCCATAGGAGGGAAGTAGTTTTCCACCTCTCATGGAAGCTTCTTAGCGATAAAGCCAATCCCATGAATATTGTGGATGATCCTAACTCCTTCTCCTCTATCTATAAAAGCTTGTCCTTTTGCCTTTGATAAGCTAGTTCTAGTGCCAAGTTCCAAGATTCCAAAGATTGAGAATTGGTAAGTTCATGCTGCAAGAAGCCTTCTTCATTCCCATAAGGCTAAATCTAAAGTAAGGAGATTCTTGTCCAAATAACCAAGGAGAGAGAGGCTTGTTCCCCATTCCCAACAAGCTTTGCAAGGCATGTGCTGCTGATCACCAAGCCAAAGGAGGATTTGACGTCAGAACTATGGTTGTATTCTTCTTTGTTTATCAATAATAGACGACTATCATTATGGTTCCACTCTTATTGTCTTTTGTAATGATGATGAGTTATATCCTTTCTAGCTGATATATAGTTGCATCTATTGGCTTTTATGCTTGTGTTTGTGTTGTTCTTTGCATGTGCAGGTGTCCATTCACGGAGATCGTGGGGATCGTGACCAGTCGGGGCAAAGGAACGGGAGCGTCGACTCTTCTACAAGCATTAGCGTTGGAATCTAGGTAGGCCCTCATCATTGGTCTTTAATTTGCAATTAGGAACCTGGGTGATAGCGTTGTTTGATTGTTGCTAGACCCCATTTGGGCTAGTAGGGATCACCTCTGTCTGCAGAGGGGATTTACCTTCACAACAGGAGGTGTATGATCGGCTAAACAGAGTAGAGGTGATGACGAGAACACAACCAAGGCTCAAAAGCTGGTTATAATGCATTCGTAATGGTTATTTACCGAGGATTGGTTCATTTTTTTAATGAGCTTAAACTCTTGGGGAAACATTTTCTCATTGCTTAGGTTTAAATTTTAACGAGCTTGAACTTCACATAAAAACTGCTTGTGTCAGTCATATAATAAGGATATCTCATCGATAGGTTCAAATTTTATGGAGCTTGTGGCATTCGAAACTTTGCTCCACATAATTTTGTTATGCAAGCTAGGAGTGACCAATCCTATGAGTTTAAAGGGTTTGAGAATCTACAAACTAAGAAAATAAATGGTCGCTCTTCACTTGCATGCAAAAAGGTTTGCATGCCCCCAAGTATAGTGAAAATTTTCCAGGCTACCATATTGAAGTTCTCGCATCTGCAAGATAGTTTCCATCCACATAGTAGATAGAAACACTTCTTGGCTTAGTCCATCTAGACAAAGGTGATTCTCACTCCAACCACCTAACCTTGACAAGGGAATCTTATTCCAGTCTAACCCCCTTTTCCTATACGAACGAGTGTCGGACCAGTCATTCTCCTTCGCGGAAACCTACTCTATGCCTAGAGTTTCCCTGCCGGAGAAGGCGAGGGTGCATGCCCCCTGGGTTTCAGTCATGTCCTCCCAAATCACTCGCGCTCTTCAGGTGGACAGACTGGAGATTGATGAGACATTCCTTGCGTGAAAAGACCACTTAGGGATGGCATTTGACTATTAGCTATGTGTGAGCTAGGGAACGAAATCTGGTCTACGAGCTAGACTACTCTGCCTTCATGCGGAAAACACATTACTCTAAAGAGTGAGGAGACAATGGCTCCCATGCTATAAATATATACGCGCCCAAGGAGTAGATTATAATCTAGGGGTCCTTGGACTACCATTACGTTCATATAAAAGGTTTTCCTTCTCAACATTATGGGCACATTGGGAAGGATCCCTAATGGTTGACTGGTTCCTTTGTCGAAGCCTGTCAAATTTCTCATCTCAGGCAGAAGCGATGGTGAACCAAGCGCTTTCCAAGCAGTCAAGGAAAGGATACTCATAGAAGCCCCTTCATCTATGATGGTATCAGCCATGACCATTCTGTATGCTTGTACAATGATTCAGAATGGTACACTAGCTGGTAAATGGGGTCTGCCTAGTAGATTCCAATCGAAGGAAACTACCAGGTTGCTTGGAGGTGGGACCGAATAGATGGCCGGATATGATTCTGACGAACTTCCTTCCTACAGTAAAGGAATGGGTAGATTGCCCCCATGTTCATCGGAGTCTGTGTTTATGAAAAGAATTCAAACGGTGTCGTTCTCATTCTCTTCAATGACTGTATCATCTGAAGACGGACCTTCTGAATGCAAGACCGGGTCAACTGCCACCTCGACCTTTTGACTTTCATCTGGTGTGGATTTAGAGGGTTTATCTTTAATGATAGACGCTTCGACCAACCATAATGGCGTGTCAGTCGGATTTTCAACCAGTGATGGACTCGGCAAGAGTTTCTTATATCCAAGAGGAAGCCGTAACGGTGAAGCCGAACAGTTATCCAAAACTCTTTTAGCTTCGTCTAGGAAGGGATAGCGGTGGATGACGTGATCGCCTTCACACAGTTTACAAGGAAATTTACATTTCCTTTAATGTCTAGATACTTCGCTTTCACTAGTTGACGGCGTACTTTCAACACGATCAGAGGTTGATGACACCGGATTATGCAAACGAGGTGACCAGTCCCTTAAGATCCGAGGGATGCAAGGACAATCTCGATGATAATGGTCTCCTTTGCAAATGACACATGGAGATTTAGGCTTGGACGGTGCAGTGTGTGGATTTTCGCTAGACGACACATGGTTTCCCCCTTTTTCTTTTGGCTCCTTCTTCTTTTCCTTTTTCTCCTTCCGCTTCTTCTTCTTCTCAGTTACTTGATCTTTAGCTTCACCAGCTTCATCAAGCGAAGAGGAAGGAGGAGAGGGAGAAACAGACGAAATAGAAGGTTGGGGGGTAACTCTAGTATCATCTAGTTGCTGATTTGATTGTTCAGGAATCGCGGTGGTTTGAACGACAGATGTCGAAAAGAGCCATATTGGCAAGCCAATTGTCAATCCTGGAAGTGACAATGTAGCCATATGAGGTGCACCAACATCTCCCTAAGAGGAGAAGGGACTAGGATTTCCTCCAAGGGGAAACCCTTGGTTGGTGGACTCCATTTTCTCAACCTAAGATCAACAAGGGAATAGTGATGTTATTCTGATTAAAATAAATTTTAGACGCTTTGACACAAATTATTTTTTCAATTTTTAACAGTCGAGAAAAAACAAAAGATGACTCTAGTCGCCTTCAATTTTTAATGAGCTCGAAGTGACAAGTGCTCAGATGGACCTTTTCCTTTAAGGAGTCTAAAAAGGAACGAAAGAGACTACTCTGGAAATCTAGACAGAGGAATTACTAAACCAATCGCAAAACTGCAGAATACATTTTACGGTACGGCAGTCAATCTTCCCGAATGTTGTGTTCAGTGCATTGCAATCGATAAGGCGGCATACACGGATTCCTAAGGATAAAGGATATATCCTATTGTGGTCTCCCAATATATACTCAATGGTACGTGGGAGCACAAGTCCGTACTGGCACTTGTCGTCTCAAAGAGGAGGAATCACCCAACCAATAATGAAAGCAACAGTTACTAGGTTTTACGACGCCGGAATACGTCTCTAGCCTAGACTTCTAAATGTTATGCGTTAGGTTCCAAAGCGTTTTTATGTGCATTGAATTTATTTTACAGTTGATCTTGCTTAAGAATTTTCCTTTCAGGTTCACACCGTGATGTAGATATATAATTCCTAAAATGCAATCTAAGATGATAAACAATCATTTAATCTTCTTTTGCAATGAAAATCCTAGCTACTAAGGAAAGAGAACTGAGGTTCTTTCAACATAGAGCATAGAGCACACACTATATGCATTGTCCTAAATCAAATCAACAAGCAGTCTAAATGAAAATGCACATGCATGTATTTGTTTTCAGCCTTCTTAATGTGTGAACGACAAGAAGAATGCTAAGTACAAATTTGAATTATCTTTTCAAAGTGATAATACTAACAATTTTTCTTTAAAATACGAAAGGAAGATAATGACGACACTTTGCGATTTTGAATTTAAAACTGCTTTCGACACTTGAAAAACCACTAATTCAAATCAAATATAAGTGTAACAGTATAATCAACTATCAAGAACAATAGGATTCTCTTCTATGACTAAAAATGACACTTGCGACACTTCCAAATCAAGAAACGACAGTCTGATTACGCTACTTCTTTGTAAAAGAGAACTGAAAATGGCGCACAATACATAAAAACATTTACAGTTCTTTGCACAATGGAGGTGGAATGATGGAAAGGAAGGGGGTTTCCACAGTGGTATACTGATCACAGACAGCAAAACTCCTTAATAGAGTTGAAGAGAGTGAAGAAAAACTGAAGTTTGAAGGCAAAATTAACCTTTTCTGACCATCACACCTGTTACACAGGGAATCCAATATGCATCCCACCTACTGCACATGAGAGGTGTGATGCATACAGACTTCCTTGAAGAGAGGGTGCGATGGTACCAGTGCGAGACTTTTACTTGGTCTTTGGTCACAATTTTCAGTTCAGTTCAGGGATTTAGGCTGAGCAAGTGATGTTCAGTAAATATAAATCACAGGTGATGATCTAATGAGATTACTAGAGCCACCACTAGGGCAATAAGAATGTTTTCAGATCGATTGTTCAATTTATAAACAAAACCTGGAGATAGACTGAAGCAGCATTGATCTACTTTGCACTTGCATAGTAAATGCAGTTCGAAGGCTAGCTGGCTTGACTTCAGGCTCCATCTGTAAGTTTATAAAACAAACAAATATAGACTAGCAAACAATCTATTCTCTCCCCAGCGGGGTCGCCATTTTTTTATCGGGAAATATAGTGTCCACTCAAAGCTGGTAGTCCCACTAAGGCTGGTAGCTATCTTAGAAACAAACAAACTAAAACTACTTTCGCTTTCCTTTATGAGAAGTAGATAAGAGGGGAACAAAGGACACCAACCTCAGTCTTGCGCTTGGTTCTTTGCTTGGTTCCTCTCCTTTCTGATAGATCTTTGCCGCTTCTTCTTCGTCTACCCAGCTTCAAAGAGCACCTGTGGAATCAAAGCAGCATAATACTATTGAAGAACAGAGATCTACAATTATAAGCAATGCAGGACCAGATATGTATTGACCACACAAATACATATATCATCAAACATACAAGAATGTGGAGGAAAACTTGAATAGCTTTATTAATATCAAGAATAGCAAAGAGGATTACAACCAATTGTTCTGACCCAACATCATCCTCCAACATGAAAGCCCTTCTTCACCTCATGTAAATCTTAGACCACCCAACACTATGATGTTGCACCAGGAAACCAACAGCACTTCCTTACAAGATACAAGATTCTAGCCTCCTGGATCTCTGTGATGAGGGATCCATATATAGATGATTGTAGGGGGGTGAGTCAGCTTCTAGGATTTTGATTAGTGTCCTCTATCTGATAGTTCTTGATTCCACTTGGAGATTGATTATCTCTTACTCATCCCTGGGCGAATTCAGAGAGGCAAGTGTCAGAGGAGAAGTTTCTAGAAGATTCCATGATCCTCCACCTCGCGAACTGTTTCTGCCATTTGTCCATTCTCGCCCATCGCACCTTGCAGAAGGGCTTTCCTGTATGCATCGCACCCTCTGCATTTGGCATTCTGTATGGTCCAATTTTGACCAGTTCTGAGCAGTTTTCTATGGAGAGCTTCTGGGAGATGATGTAATTAGCTGACCTTGTTCCTTTAGGGCATGAAGCAACACTTTTAGGGACTTAGGAGCCCTTGGTTTATGGACATGTACGATTGGGGTTGTAGTCCCAAAAATGTCTATAACACATCTGCACTGCATCTCCTCTCATCATGTTGCATCGTGCTGCCCACTGCTGCACTACAACTCAGTTACTGAGAAGTAAGTAACTAATCTCCCAACTCTGACCTCTCTATTGGGCTAGAGACATTCGCTAATGTTGAAGCTCCCTCTGTCACTGAAAAGTGCTCCCTCTCTAACCTCTGTGCTACTGCAACAATTCTATGCGTCTCGCACCATTGCACACCTCTCTGTGTCATCCTACAGTGGTGCAACACTCCTGCGCTTCTCACACTGTTGCCTCATGTTGTCCTGGGAATCCTTCACTGTAGCTCCCTCTATCGCTTTATCCGCATCCGTCTCTACTGACATCTACCAGTACTGCTACTCCTCTTCCAGGCTCCCGTAGCAAGGTCTAATCCAAGTGGCTGGGTACCTCGAGGATCCTACCCCTCATCACCTGTAGTCCATCTAACTATAGCTCGATGTCTCCCCACTTTCGCTCAAGTGGTAAGTGTGCACTCATGGAATAGTCATCGTCTGTCTCCACTTCCTTCTCTGCCCTTACTGGTGCTACCTTAGTCTCGGAAGACTCTCCCTTACGCTTCTTCCTTGGACACTCGATTGCATAATGACCCAGCGCCCCACAGTGGAAGCACTTGATCTTGGAGAGATCCTTCTTCTTCCGATTTTCTTGCTTTCCCTCAGATGTTAGGGCAGCATCTTCCTCCTCTTCCTTTTTGACTCCAATCCCCTTACTGTTGCTTCCCGCCTTTGTCTGCTATCTGATCTCTTCTTGGCGAAGAGCCGCCCACATCTCATCCCAAGGTGGAAGTGTCCCTTTACCCAGTATACTCTCGACAAATACCTCCCAATCTTCTGAGACTACATTCATGGTTGTCCTCACCATCCATTCCTAATCCGGAGTGGCTTCTATGGAAGTCAACTCATCTCGGATCTCATTCAGTCCTCCGACGAATATGTCAATCAGTTCTCCCTTCTTCATCTATTATGACCTCATCTGATTTTCTAGTAACATCCTTCTCTGCACATAAGTATGTTAGCACAACTTCTTTAGGGCCTCCCACATCTCCTTTGTCATTTCCTTCTCGGCAATGTGTGGTACTACATGGTTCTTGACCCTGTCAAGGATGATGCTCTTGGCCCTCACCATTACCTCCTCGTACTTGTCATTCTCAGTTGGGTTGACTCGGATAGTTATCATCTTCAAGGTGAAGTGCTTGACACGATTTATGTCAAGTACGGATAAGATTCTGGCCTTCCAGACTGCGAAGTTTGACGCTCCATCCAGTCTATCCTGGTCTCTTACTCTGTGTAGTGCCATGATGCTCTTCTACTTCCCTCCTGGAAGTTCTCGATGTGACTCCATCTGAGTCTCGATTTCCCTCCTGGAAATCCTTCTGCCAATGTCGAAATGCCCCCTACTCTGATCATCTATGCAACTGCACCACTGATCCGGATTTCTCAGCTAGAAACCCTCAGTAGAAACTCACTCCTCCTTGACCTTGCCCTATTAGGTATTGTTCTGACTACAGTACCTCACCAGCTCCACTCTGCAACTTTCCCACAGCCTCCTAAACCCCAACAACCTAAAGGTGGGAGCTCCTAGGCTCTACACAATCCTGGTACCAACAACTCAACCTCCTCAGCCAACTGTGTTAGCCCTCCTAGCTCTTGTGTGAGTCTCCCTTTGTCTACCTTAGCCTCCGCGCTACCTCTTCCTGGCTCACCCTTGATGACGTAGGCACTATGTCACCCTTCCCTTGTTGTTGCTCCGCTAGAAATTGCTTCTATCTCTTGGGACAGCTGTTTTCTGCGGCTATTGCTCTGCTCGACTGATGTCCTTAGTTCTCATGTGATCTGCAACCACACTCCGATACCATGTTGAAGTTTCTAAGTCTACCAGTTAGAAACCCTCCATGCACTTTACTGATTTATTCCTACCTACTTGTTTCGTTACTTAACACGTTATTTACAATGTAAATACTGAAAATAAACACTAGTTCATGCTCAACATATTATAGATCATCAACTGAAGGAAATAGAAACAAGCACACAAAATGACATCGTTATTTTTGGACCAATGTCCTCGGAAAAACCCAATGCGGGAAAACCGGTGCAACTATCTGAGCGTTTTCTTATTAGGCAATTTCAAAGACAATCTAGGTGCCAAATCTGGCTTACCCAATAGAGAATGCCCTTGGTAGTAGTACCTCTCAGTCTGAGACAAATGTCCTGGTAGAAACCCCAGATAAACCCTCTAGCAGCTCCTCAGCTCCAATCTACCCTTGAAACCCCAACGTCTACCTTTCTAGACTATGTCAGCCTCTCTCTGCTGAGTGATGGCCCTCTATCACCCTGAATGGGTCTACATAAACCTCAGGAGGCCCTGCGTCATCCTTCTGGCCCTCTGCGTCAGCAACGCTGGCCTCCGGAAGCACTGCGCAACTCCCAGCTACCTCTATGTGGCCCTGTGTGAGCCCTGACTACTATTGCGTCACTCTCTCTGGCTCCTACGCTGATCTCCCGACACTATCTTTGCCTCTCTGTCTCTTTGTACTCATTTCCCCTCAGCTGCAATTCCAATCACTAATTCTATCTCTCTTAGCAAACCCCGCTCTAGAGAATAGAATGTCTGATCATTTGGTGTTCTCTCCAAGTGACCCTCAAGCCTCCTCTTATACTTTTCTCTTTGACATATCAACGGCCGAGATTAAGTCCCTAATCGATGGCTAAGATTAGATTTGGCTTGATCCATGTCTTTTGGACAATTCTAACACAGTTTTATATTAATCCACATTAATATTTTAATTTCCCTAAGTTTAGACTTAGGGACTCCTTAAAAATATTAATTATTTTAATATTTCTCAAACTATTTAGAATCTTCCCAAACCCTTTCTGGGTATTGGAGATCTCATGTGCCCCAACCTCTCCACCAAATTTCATGGCTAGAGCACATCCGATGCTACCACAAATGAACAATTGAATTTTTGGAGGGTCAAATCTTATCATTTTTTGGAACCAAGTACATTTCTAGAAAGTAGATAGGATAAGCTTTCCAATGAGCTATCCTAAGCTCAATTTGGACATCAAGAACCCCTTCAAAACTTATATGGAAGATGGCATTGCGCACAAACCAACAGCGCTGCACATAGACCATAGGCACTACGCATAGGACAATTTGCCTGATTTTTCACTGTTTTTCTCCAGTTTTGATTTTTCATCCTTGGGAATCAACTTTTTACTGATGTAATTAATATGGTAAATGTAATTATGGTCTTTTACTATTACCTAGAGAGTAAATACAATAGGTAAATAGACTTCATCAAGTCAAATGAATCAGTTTCAATGTAATTAGGGATGAGTCATTTTGACCACCCTACACTCTAGCTATCAGTTGAGATTTTGGTGGAATTGCTCCTCCTCTCATGGATTCGACCCCTGAGGTTGGGACGAGTTTGTTTTGACGTCTATATCTTCCATTTCTTCACTCTTTTCAGAGCTTGGACTTAGTTGGATGTGGTACTAGTGATCAGAGACATTATTGTATCAAATTTTGGCCAGTATTAATAGATGAGTTGCAGCTATTTCTTTGGGATACATGTGGTATGGATGTTTAGCATTGTTTCTTCTTTGTCATCATTTGTATGAATGTTTTGTATGCTCATAAACCATTTCATGTTTGTTATATGGTAATTTTCAAGTTGATAGGCAGAATACATGTTTGTTCATGCTCTGTTTTGGGAAAGTTATCATAATTTGTCCATTTTTCTTCAGTTTAGGAAGAATACATCTCATATGCTCTTCCTAACTCCTCATTAGTCTTAAACCATCTCACCAAATCACCTTTTAAGTGCTAAGCCTCCTACCTACCTTTCCCCTTTGAATGTCTACAATCATATCTCATTTGCCCTGACCTAGCCCCTTTGACCTAATACCCTCATCCAACAATAACCCCACCAAATCAAATGAAAACAACTTTTGCACTTTATACCTAGCCTAAGACCCTAATCCATCCAGCCCTCTTGGCTATGATTCTTTGGGGAGAGCCCTCTCTAGCCTAGTAGGGCTAGCTACCCAGTCAAAAGATTGGTCAGTGGTTACCTCAGCTGGACTCTTCCTCAGCCTTGGAGATCTGGAGGAGTGATAACAAAACCAACGCTCCCTGTGTGTTTCATGACATGGACTAACCACCTCTCGTGGATCCTTATCTCTTGCAATGCAATCGTTGACTAACACTTGCGGGTTTTGGTCTACGAAAATCGCGATTCCCAACAAGTGGTATAAGAGCCTAGGTTACGAGTTCGATACACACCCGAATCACGTTGGGGGGGAGATTGTTGGACATTGGAGAAAGAAACCCTCCCCGTGTGTTTTGTGACATAAACTAACTGCCTCTCATGGATCCTTGTCTCTAGCAATGCAATCGTTGACTAACACTTGCGGGTTTTGGTCTAACGGAAATCGTGATTCCCAACAAACCCAACCTTCATAACAAATACGCATTAATAGTTTCCAAGTGTTAGCCAACCATCCTAGCTTTCTAAGAAATTGAGGGGTGGAGTTCCTCTACCCTTTCAACTATAAAATCTTCTCAGAAAACCATTATTACAATCATATTATTTCTAGTGTTAATTAATTCAAAATTTATTTATGAGCATAATACTCATTCTCCTTCAAGATGCAACATATATCGACTCACATATAAGACTAAATTTCAGTTCAATGGGCAATAAAGCCTTTTTACACATCTATGAACAATAATCACATAATCTTAATTAAATAAGAAATTGTAGATTTAGAAAATAAATACACTTATTTGATTTAAATCAAGAGTTTTCCTAAAACTAATGAAGAGATATCCACTCTCCACCCAACCATAGGCTCACCTATGTATCATCTTTTTGTAGTTGGTCACTCTCAAGCTAGATTATGATGCCATAAGGGGAAAACTCAGTCAATCAACTGAGGGTATAATTATGAAGGCCAATCTCTTTCATCATTAAAAATCAACAAGATTTCATTCAACCCACTTAGCAATGGGAAATCCTTCAACTCCCTCCCCTCTCAATGTCTCTGTGCTTACTTAGCTAGATATCTGGAAATTCATGGTCTTGTTTTTCAGCGTGGGTTAAAAACACTTATGCTTGATTTCTTCAACCAGAAAGTGAAATTAGTGATTCCTCATAGTTCTAATACCAATGAAAGGGGTTTTTGACACATTCTCACTCAGATTTGGTCCCTAGACCCATTCATGTGCATGTCATCTTCTTTGCATAAAAAAATCTTCTAGCTCTCCGTTTTTTGCATGAGATTTATTGGGTCCAAATCAAATTTTTATTTGTCTATTTTGAAATATTAGGATGGGTACATTGCCCATACTTCTACAAAAATTTGTGCAACTCCAAACTACCTTCATAATTATGGGAAGTTGGTAGTTCAACAACCAATTCCCCCTCCAAAAGTGATTTCTAGGAAAATGGGGAAATGGGAAAATTAGATTTTTTTTTTTTTTTTTAACTCAACAAGGAATTATGGGTAAGGAATTTTTTAGTTGGCAATGGTTTTCTCCATTTCTGATTCATGGATTCCCTCTCATGGCATCATAATCCGTGTAAGCACTCCACCCCTTCATTCAATGTTGACAATATTTTCATTAAAATTAAAAACATAATTGCATCAACAAAGTTTAACATAACATCTGTGTTGGCATCTCCCAACAATACAAGCCATAATAAGAATTACATGATGGGGTTCAAATAAAGCGTTACACTATTAACCAAAATTTGGATAAACTGGATTCATTTAATCATTGAACAATGAAATCAACCTCAACATATGTGCATATAGGTTAATGCTCAAATATAACCTAGTAACCCTCCAATTAGCCACCCATATATTAAATCACTATGAACATGTGTGTCAAATAGGGGTGTACTTTAATAAAGTGTTGTAACATGTAAATAAAGATGTCCTTCTCGCTAGCGAAACCCCACCATGATAACAACAAAATATAAATCCTAATCAACCTAAGGTGCACTACCACCAACAAATTATTACATCAAAAGTAATGATCCAACCTATGGAAAAATGTGAGATTTCCATGAAATCATATGTAGTACCCCCCTTCTAACTCAAAATTAATAAATAACACATCAATGAGCGTACTAATATAATTAGACTTATTCCCCACCTTAGGTGATATCCACATGATGTCTAACATTGTTAGACCAGGATGTATGGTAACTCCTGAATATTAATTTTTTTATTAAGAAGAACATCAATATATACACATAGGAAAGAGACCCTTGGGATTCACATTACAAGGTATCTTCCTATTCGTATTTTGCATTGACATATTTACAACATATTTTCCCAATCCTAGAGGATTAGGTGTCAACATTTCCTCCCTTAATATGAATGGGTGTTTGTAATTCCAAGCATCATTTTGAATCTTTCAAAACTTTCTCTTCCAAGCGCTTTGGTGAAGATGTCTACAATTTGCTCATTTGTGAAACAATGACATAGGTAAATAGTCTTGACCTCAACATGATGTTGAATCAAATGATATTTTGTATTGATATGCTTGGTTTGATCATGGAATTTTGGATTCTTGGCCAATTTAATTTCAAAAGTATTGTCAATTAGAAGAGTAGAGTGCACTTGTTTCTCTTGCAAATCTTCAAGAATTTTCCTGAGCCACACAATCTTTGTGGTTGCTTCTATATCTGCCACATATTCTGCATCTATTTTGGAATCTTCTAGAACTCACTATTTGTGTGACCTCCAAGAGACAACTCCTGATTCAAAACTCGTAACATAACCTGAAGCAGATACTCCATTTTCCTTCTCTCCATAAAAGTTTGAATCAAAGTATCCAACAAGCTGAAGTCATCCACTCATGTATATTTGAGTCCCAAGTCTTGAGTTTCTTTCAAGTACTTTATAACTCTTTTTTGTCGCAGACAGCGACCCTCACTAGGCTTTTGCATAAACCTGGAAGGGATTCCAACAACAAATGAAATGTTTGGTTTGGTAGTAGTGAGGTAGTTAAGACTTCCTACAAGCTGTCTGTACTCAGTTGCATCCTCAAATTCATTTCCTTCTTCGGATGTGAGCTTTAGATTTTGTTCCATTGGGGTGGACAAAGGATTGCATTCAACCATGCCAAATTTGTTTAAAAAATCACCAATGTAATTCTTTTGAGAGAGGGATATATATTTTTGATGTTGGGTTACTTCAATACCCAAATAGTAGTGAACACATCCCAAATGTTTCATTTCGAATCCTTTCTTTATGGACTCAATATAATCTTCATTATTCCGTGTCATCAATAAATCATCTACATATACCACAAGATAAACAACATTTTTGCCAACCTTCTTGACAAATAAAGTTGCATCATTGAGATCAAGGAGTTTGAAATTTAGTTTCAGAAGATGCTCAGTCAATTTTTCATACCAAGATAAGTATATATCTCAAACCATCATAATGAGATAGTATGCTCCACACTCATCAAAAGTGTAACCAAGAGATGATTAACAAGGTCATCACATGTTGGAAGACTATCAAGTAGCAAGCACATTTATCTAGCCAAGAAGAAGTGAGACTTCTCCAACCAAAGGCCTCCATCAAATGATAATGATATGATGAAATGAAGTTAAGGAATTCCATAAAGATGAATCCCCTAGGTCGGTCTAATAGCTCTAAAGAATTGACATTAAATTTCCATCCATGTGATGAAAATCACAAAGTGGAACCTAATACAATACAACATATGATACTGAGTTTATAGTGCAGAATTTACATTTTTATTTTATTAAAAAGGTCAACTCAATGCAAAGTTCGATTTTTATTCTGAATTATTATAATGACCATTAGTATTTGCAACTTTTTAATTCCAAGATTAGCATCCATTTCTTTTTTGAAATAAATAGGCAGTTATGAGATTCAAAACGGAAAGTGGACAAAGCACAAGTCCCCATTACCCACTTTATCGCGAGAGAGGAAGTTGACCGAAAGGGTAGGGTGGAACAACCAAACTTACATGCAAACATTCTGTAAGTGTTTTGAAAATGCACTTGCACGATGGTGAAGGCCCACTTTTTCCCAACACTATGAAAAGGAGCAGATCCTCGTCTGGCTATGGGAGATAAGGGATTGGATGGTATGAGGGGGCATAAAATAGTAGAGGGTAAAATGCCTCTTCTCACCACTGCATGTAGCTATCATGCATCGAGACCAAGTGAACATGATAATAATTTAGAGAGTGATGATGATGGTGTTCAATCAATGGAGGGTATATCATCTCATAAAAGGCTAGGGTATGCCATCTCATAAAAGGTTATTCAATACAACTAAGGTAGAGACGTTGTTGATAGTTACAGTAAGATATTTATTTGCATGTGGAATTCCCTTTAATGTTACCCAATCATCATATTTTGAGGTGGTAATTTGTGCCATTAATAATAGAATTGTTGGATTTAAACCGCTTAGAAATCAATTTTGGAGAAGGCAATTTTGTGACCAATGAAAGTGGCATGAACTATTGATGGGTGTAACAATGTGATAGATGATTCGACTGTTACATGTCCTCGTCCTCTTCTAAACATTATTGTATCTTCTACAATATAGCCTTATTTCTTGAGGGTAATTGATTGCTCAGAGCATGATAAGAATGCCACATTTTTTAAGTAGCAGTTATATGATGTTGTTGAGGAAGTGGAGGCATCTAATGTTGTTTAGGTTATTACAAATGCAACCCCAATTTGCAAAGTTGCAGTTTCAATGGTTCAAAAGTAGTACAATAATGTATTTTGGACTCCAAGTGTTACGCATGTATTGAATTATGCACTTAAGGACATTGGAAAATTTGATTAAATAGGAAAGCTGATTGAAGATGGGAGAAAATTCTAAAAATTCATATGCAACAATCACCACTAATGGGCAATTTATTGCGAATTTGCAAATAATGAGTTGCTCCAACCTGTAAATACATGGTTTACTTCATTTTTTATTGTTCTTCAACTTCTTTATGAAGTTAAAAGTGCATTATGTTCCACCGTTGTTAGTGACAACTAGGCTTCATTGAAGTTATCTATCTGATGTTGCAAGAGAAGTAAGATAATTGGTCCTTCATGATCGCATTTGGTTTGATGTTAAATTTATTGTTGATTTCATTGGGCCTACTTGTGATATGCTTCGGTATGCAGAATTTGATAGCCCATGCCTGAGTAAAATTTATGAAAACATTGGTTCAATCAAAGGACTTGCTCAAAATCACAGATACATGGTTTGCTTCAGTTTTCACCCTTCATCATTTTTATTAAGATAAAGGTGTTTTATGTTCCATTGTGGTTAGTAACCACTGGGCTTCATCAAAGCTTTTTGAATCTGATGTTGCAAGGGAGGTAAGTCAATCGATTCTTGACGATTGCTTTTGTTTGATGTCAAATTTATTTTTGATTTCATTTAAGCCCCATTTATAATATGCTCTGATATGAGGATTCTGATAACCCATGCTTAGGAATTTTTTTATGAAAATATTGATTCAATGTGTTAGAGAATCAAGGGAGAACAACACAAGTGGAATTCTTCCATATATCAAGAAATAGATTAAAAAATACATGGCAGATGGAACAACTTAAACACACCTTTCCATGTGGCTTCTTACACCTTAAATCCTAAAGGGTATGATATTTGAAGGACTAGGAAGAGGCCTCCTTTTACTGATAGAGAGGTTATGAAGGGATTCTTTACCGCAGTGAAGAAAGTCTATGTCACAGGAAAGGAGGTAGTGACTATCGGGGTCCCAATTTTCACATGGGCGAGGTGTGTTTGGAAAAATGGGAGCTTCATAGGGTAGGCATGAGACCAAGAACCCACTAAATTGGTGGCTTCTCCATGGGTATGATGTCCCTGAGTTATGTTCATTTGCTACAAAATACTCTCACAGGTTGTTAGTTCTTCTTCATGTGAGAGCAATTGGAGCATTTACGGTTTAATCCACTCGTCAAGGTGGAACAAACTTGGATTAAATAAGGCAGAGAACCTAGTATACATTCATAGCACCTTTCGACCACTCTCATAGAGATCTGGGTACAAGGAATGTCCTAATAGATGGGACAAATTCAAAGATGATGTCACTTATGTGTGAAAAGATAGAATTAGATGTCCTCATTGATCCACCTTCCATTACAAATGATCCTCAGCTAGAGATGGAATGACGAGTTCTTGGAGAGCATGTTGAGGAAGGACTTAGAATAATCAGAGATTGCGAGTGAATTCAAACAGGATGAAGCAGATATTGAGATGGATACCTGACTTTTGGCTTGAAAAAGTTGAATGCTGAAATGTCTATTTAGAATATTGCAGCTCTGAGTTACTATTAGTTTTGTTACTTTTGTTTCTCAGGATATTATCTTTTGTTTTTTGAGTCTTGTTTGTAATAGTCATGACTCATAGAATATAATAAATTAATATTCTGACTAGTAGTTGGAAATTTGTGTTGTAATTTCAATTTCGAACATTGTTCAATGTTCATTGTACATCATTTTATGATTTTATTATTTTAAAATTTCAGATTTCAATTTGTATTTATATGTAAAACTTTCATTAACATCTCCACATCTCCCGTACCCAGATTTCAAAAATGGCATACCCATACCACCGTCTCTTGGCAACTATGCTTTTAGTTATGCCATTTCACTAGATATGAAAGTATTCCCATGTTGGTTACATTTTCCCTCAGAACATGGAATGCTCTAGTGTCAAGTTTATATGTCATACTGGTGTCAAGAAGACTCCAATCTCCAGAGACTTGTGTGATGAAACACAACCATCAAGCCGCTATTAGATTCCCTAATGCAGGGCACTGTCAAAATTGGATTGTAGATACCACTCCTCGATGGTTTTTAAGTATTTGTTGCATGGCCCCATTTCTATATCAAGATCAAACACTATCACTTGAAGCATGTCTAAGAAACTCTTGTTCAAGTTCCACACTTATTAGAGAAATTAAGTTTTTCTTTCCAAATTTAAATCCGTTTGGGGTTTGCAATATAATGAGCCTCAACCTAGGCATAACAGGGGAAACATTCCGGTTTTAGAGACCTTTTGCAAGGTTAGCATTTAACAATGGATTGATAATTTAGTAAAAAAATGCATGAAATTGTTTTCAAAGATTTCTCAATTACTTAATAAATCAGGAGTGTGAATTTCATCTGAGAATAAAGACATGTTTAAAAATCATGTTAGAGATCAGAAACATGAGACATTTCTTTAAGCAAATGATGTGCATTTTAGCTACTTGTACCTCTCAGGGCTCTTCCACAAAAAGATGTTTTAAATCACAACCAAAACATAACACGTCAAGCTAGGCCCAATAGTAAGATATCTCATGTAATTTTACTTGGCATCACCAATAGTCCCCACATGAACACAGCCCATTCTTAAAATGGTGGAAATAACTGGCATCCCTCATAATGATTTGTCGTTCAACAATCTTTGAGATGAATTTTATCGCAGTGTGGCAATCATTACATACACGAACATTCTTGATGATTCGAATAGGTGTTCCATTGGGTGTGTTGATCAACCCAAAAGCAATTGCAAGCTTCTCACTGTGGTGACTAATAGAATGTTCTTTCTCCTCCTGCTCTACATCCTGTAGCACGTACTTTGTATCTAAGACATATCCTGCCTCCTGCATCTCAATACTCAAAATGTTTAGCTTTTCATATATCTCTTCTGTTTGTGGATGCAGTCTGTCCCCCATAAGGAATACATGCGCCCTATTCCTGAGTTCAATCCAGCTATGTCCAGGGTTCTTTTTCACCCTTCTTTCTTTCATCAATTTTCTTGTTGCGGCCACATAATCCCACCTGCCAGCCTCTGCATGGAGGTTTGCTAAGAGCACATATGCTGCAGAGTCCTCTGGTTCAAACTCAAGAACATGCTCAGCTGCCTGCTTTCCAAGCTGCAAATTTCCATGCATCCTGCAAGCACTGAGTAAAGTGCGCCACACTAAAGCATTTGGTTTACATTTCATTCCATGGATAATATTTTCTGCCTCATTCAGATGCCCAGCACGACCATGAAGATCTACCAAGCAGGCATAGTGATCATCTCTTGGTTGAATTCCATGATCCCGACTCATGGAATCAAAGTAGTAGTGACCTTTGTCCACTAGTCCTGCATGGCTACATGCAGAAAGAAGACCGACAAACGTGACATGGTCAGGTTTAATGCCCTCTTGTTGCATTCTTTCAAAAAGATTAAGGGCTTCTTTGCAACGCCCGTGATGAGCATAGCCTAAAATCAATGCGGTCCATGAGACTACATTTCGTCTATACATTCTGTCAAATATTTTGATTGAGTCTTCTATGCTCCCACATTTTGCATACATGTCAATTAGGGTATTTCCAATAAAAATTTCTGATTGAAATCCATATTTAATTACATGGGCATGGACCTTCTTGCCCTGCTCCAAAGATGCTAACTTAGTACAAGCACTGACAACAATAACAAAGGTAAATTCATCAGGTTTCATCCCAACTTGCTGCATGTGTTGGTACAGTCTCAAAGCCTCAACGCTATGCCCGTTCTGTGCATACATTGTAATCACAGAATTCCATGAGACCAAATCTCGATGTGGCATTTGGGAAAAAAGTTCAAAAGCCTCCTTGTCCTGACCATGTTGAGCATATCCAGCAATCATTGTATTCCATAAAATGGAACTTTGTTCAGGCATTCTTTGGAAGACTTTACATGCACATTCTATGCTTCCACATTTTATATACATACCAATAAGTGCACAACCTACAATCATATTAGAATGAAATCCAGCTTTGGTGACATGAGTGTGCACCAGCTTGCCAATTTCTGCAGCTTGAAGATTGGCACAAGCCTTGAGGATACTGGCGAACGTAAACCCATTTGATCCCACGCATGCATTTTGCATTTTCTGGAAAAGCACCAGAGCCTCCTGACATTGTTTTGGAGCTTCACCCCCCTCAGATTATCCTGCAATAATTGCATTCCACAAGACAATGTTCTGTTTAGGCATTCTGTCAAACAAATTGCGTGCATCAGATATGTTCTCACATTTTGCATACATGTCTACAAGGGCACTACCCACAAAACCATCCAAACCAAAACCCATTTTGATGGCTTTGGCATGCACCTGCTTTCCCTGTTCCAAAGCCGTTATGCTGGCACATACCTTGAGAATACTGGTGAAGGTTGTTTGATTATGTCTGACTCCTACGAGTGGCATATGAAGAAACAGATCCAGGGCATATTCCCAGCATTCATTCTGAGCACACGCTGCAATCATTGAATTCCATGAAACCACATCACGTTCAGGCATCCTGTCAAACACGTTGCAGGCATCCTCAATGCACAAACATTTTCCATACATATCAAAAAGAGCGTTACCCACAAAAACATTTGATTCAACCATAGATTTAACAATGAGAGAATGCACCTGCTTGCCCTGTTCAGGAGCCATTGATCTAGAGAATCCATTGAGAACACTCGCATAGGTGAACTCCGTCGACTTCATCCCCGTTCGCTACAATTCCATAAACAGCTCAACGGCATCCTCCACACATCCATGCTGAGCATATCCTGCAATCATTGCATTCAACGAAACAGCATTTCGTTCAGGCATTTGGTCAAACAGTTTGCGAGCATTTTCCAGATATCCACATTTTGCATACATGTCAATGAAGGCACTTTATGCAAAAACATCTGAAGCAAATACACTTTTAACAACATGGGCATGGACCTGCAATGCCTGAGATAGAGATGATGTGTTCCCACATGCTTTAACAACACTGGCGAAAGTAAAATGCCACTGCTTAACTCCTTCCCGATGCATCTTCGAAAAGAGTGTCAGACTTCCAAACCCATTCCCATGCTGTACATATCCAGCAATAACCGCATTCCAAGAGACACTGTTTCGTTCAGACATTTTTTCAAACACTTGGCGTGCTTCCGCTAGATTACCACATTTACTATACATATTGACAAGATTGTTTAGCAAGAAGGTGTTCGACTCCATTCCCAAACTGATAATCTGAGCGTGCACGGACTTACCTTCCCCCAGAGCTTTATTGTTGATGCAGAACTGCAAGAGACGAGCATAATGTGAAGAGTCAGTCGCGTCATCTGTTGTGCTGAGATCATCCTCAAAAACTACATCAGCAGCAGCAACACCATAAGCTATTGTTCTTTCATTTACAACTGCAGACTTGATGGATTTAAGTTCGAATAGCTGAAAAACAGGTATTTTGATAATTCGTCCAACTTTGTAACAACGTTGGCAATTCATATCCATTCAATGCTTCCACATTAGCAACAGTTCTGTGAGGAGTAATTTATGAGGTAATTAACCCATCAAACGCTTTGTCAGTCTGAATTTCCATGACTGCTACTCGCATCACCTTAAATCAGTCAAAGGTGAAAATGAAGTCCAACGAGAATTCGACCTTCAGAAGATAACTTGATACTTATCTAATCTAGAAAACTTGGCAGAAAAAATACAACAGCTGATGGTAAGGAGGCAATCAACTAAACGCTGAGATACACTGCCAAACATTTCAACCAATTTTTTTATTTTTTTATTTGGATTCAGAATTTACTCTTCTAACTTTTTCGTGAAATTAAGATTGATTGACTTTTATATTCTATTTTAGCATTCTACTGATGAGCAGATGGTTTCCATCAGGGCTGGTTCAGGCCTAAACTTCACCCAATTCGAAGAGAAAAACACAAAACAAACCTGATACTTCGAAATATTATGCCTAATAAATAACCCAACTAAAGTTGCATCATTGAGATCAAGGAGTTTGAAATTTAGTTTCAGAAGATGCTCAGTCAATTTTTCATACCAAGATAAGTATATATCTCAAACCATCATAATGAGATAGTATGCTCCACACTCATCAAAAGTGTAACCAAGAGATGATTAACAAGGTCATCACATGTTGGAAGACTATCAAGTAGCAAGCACATTGATCTAGCGAAGAAGAAGTGAGACTTCTCCAACCAAAGGCCTCCATCAAATGATAATGATATGATGAAATGAAGATAAGGAATTCCATAAAGATGAATCCCCTAGGTCGGTCTAATAGCTCTAACGAATTGACATTAAATTTCCATCCATGTGATGAAAATCACAAAGTGGAACCTAATACAATACAACATATGATACTGAGTTTATAGTGCAGAATTTACATTTTTATTTTATTAAAAAGTCAACTCAATGCAAAGTTCGATTTTTATTCTGAATTATTATAATGACCATTAGTATTTGCAACTTTTTAATTCCAAGATTAGCATCCATTTCTTTTTTTAAATAAATAGGCAGTTATGAGATTCAAAACAGCAAGTGGACAAAGCACAAGTCCCCATTACCCACTTTATCGGGAGAGAGGAGGTTGACCGAAAGGGCAGGATGGAACAACCAAACTTACATGCAAACTTTCTGTAAGTGTTTTGAAAATGCACTTGCACGATGGTGAAGTCCCACTTTTTCCCAACACTAGGAAAAGGAGCAGATCCTCGTCTGGCTATGGGAGATAAGAGATTGGATGGTATGAGGGGGCATAAAATAGTAGAGGGTAAAATGCCTCTTCTCACCACTGCATGTAGCTATCATGCATCGAGACCAAGTGAACATGATAATAATTTAGAGAGTGATGATGATGGTGTTCAATCAATGGAGGGTATATCATCTCATAAAAGGCTAGGGTATGCCATCTCATAAAAGGTTATTCAATACAACTAAGGTAGAGACGTTGTTGATAGTTACAGTAAGATATTTATTTGCATGTGGAATTCCCTTTAATGTTACCCAATCATCATATTTTGAGGTGGTAATTTGTGCCATTAATAATAGAATCGTTGGATTTAAACCACTTAGAAATCAATTTTGGAGAAGGCAATTTTGTGACCAATGAAAGTGGCATGAACTATTGATGGGTGTAACAATGTGATAGATGATTCGACTGTTACATGTCCTCGTCCTCTTCTAAACATTATTGTATCTTCTACAATATAGCCTTATTACTTGAGGGTAATTGATTGCTCAGAGCATGATAAGAATGCCACATTTTTTAAGTAGCAGTTATATGATGCTGTTGAGGAAGTGGAGGCATCTAATGTTGTTTAGGTTATTACAAATGCAACCCCAATTTGCAAAGTTGCAGTTTCAATGGTTCAAAAGTAGTACAATAATGTATTTTGGACTCCAAGTGTTACGCATGTCTTGAATTATGCGCTTAAGGACATTGGAAAATTTAATTAAATAGGAAAGCTGATTGAAGATGGGAGAAAATTCTAAAAGTTCATATGCAACAATCACCACTAATGGGCAATTTATTGCGAATTTGCAAAGAATGACTTGCTCCAACCTATAAATACATGGTTTACTTCATTTTCTATTGTTCTTCAACTTCTTTATGAAGTTAAAAGTGCATTATGTTCCACCGTTGTTAGTGACAACTAGGCTTCATTGAAGTTATCTATCTGATGTTGCAAGAGAAGTAAGATAATTGGTCCTTCATGATCGCATTTGGTTTGATGTTAAATTTATTGTTGATTTCATTGGGCCTACTTGTGATATGCTTCGGTATGCAGAATTTGATAGCCCATGCCTGAGTAAAATTTATGAAAACATTGGTTCAATCAAAGGACTTGCTCAAAATCACAGATACATGGTTTGCTTTAGTTTTCACCCTTCATCATTTTTATTAAGTTAAAGATGTTTTATGTTCCATTGTGGTTAGTAACCACTGGGCTTCATCAAAGCTTTTTGAATCTGATGTTGCAAGGGAGGTAAGTCAATCGATTCTTGATGATTGCTTTTGTTTGATGTCAAATTTATTTTTGATTTCATTTAAGCCCCATTTATAATATGCTCTGATATGAGGATTCTGATAACCCATGCTTAGGAATTTTTTTATGAAAATATTGATTCAATGTGTTAGAGAATCAAGGGAGAACAACACAAGTGGAATTCTTCCATATATCAAGAAATAGATTAAAAAATACATGGCAGATGGAACAACTTAAACACACCTTTCCATGTGGCTTCTTACACCTTAAATCCTAAAGGGTATGATATTTGAAGGACTAGGAAGAGGCCTCCTTTTACTGATCGAGAGGTTATGAAGGGATTCTTTACCGCAGTGAAGAAAGTCTATGTCACAGGAAAGGAGGTAGTGACTATCGGGGTCTCAATTTTCACATGGGCGAGGTGTGTTTGGAAAAATGGGAGCTTCATAGGGTAGGCATGAGACCAAGAACCCACTAAATTGGTGGTTTCTCCATGGGTATGATGTCCCTGAGTTATGTTCATTTGCTACAAAATACTCCCACAGGTTGTTAGTTCTTCTTCATGTGAGAGCAATTGGAGCATTTACGGTTTAATCCACTCGTCAAGGTGGAACAAACTTGGATTAAATAAGGCAGAGAACCTAGCATACATTCATAGCACCTTTCGACCACTCTCATAGAGATCTGGGTACAAGGAATGTCCTAATAGATGGGACAAATTCAAAGATGATGTCACTTATGTGTGAAAAGATAGAATCAGATGTCCTCATTGATCCACCTTCCATTACAAATGATCCTCAACTAGAGATGGAATGATGAGTTCTTGGAGAGCATGTTGAGGAAGGACTTAGAATAATCAGAGATTGCGAGTGAATTCAAACAGGATGAAGCAGATATTGAGATGGATACCTGACTTTTGGCTTGAAAAAGTTGAATGCCGAAATGTCTACCTAGGATATTGCAGTTCTGAGTTACTATTAGTTTTGTTACTTTTGTTTCTCAGGATATTATCTTTTGTTTTTTGAGTCTTGTTTGTAATAGTCATGACTCATAGAATATAATAAATTAATATTCTGACTAGTAGTTGGAAATTTGCGTTGTAATTTCAATTTCGAACATTGTTCAATGTTCATTGTACATCATTTTATGATTTTATTATTTTAAAATTTCAGATTTCAATTTGTATTTATATTTAAAACTTTCATTAACATCTCCACATCTCCCGTACCCAGATTTCAAAAATGGCATACCCGTACCTATACCCATACCACCGTCTCTTGGCAACTATGCTTTTAGTTATGCCATTTCACTAGATATGAAAGTATTCCCATGTTGGTTACATTTTCCCTCAGAACATGGAATGCTCTAGTGTCAAGTTTATATGTCATACTGGTGTCAAGAAGACTCCAATCTACAGAGACTTGTGTGATGAAACACAACCTTCAAGCCGCTATTAGATTCCCTAATGCAGGTCACTGTCAAAATTGGATTGTAGATACCACTCCTCGATGGTTTTTAAGTATTTGTTGCATGGCCCCATTTCTATATCAAGATCAAACACTATCACTTGAAGCATGTCTAAGAAACTCTTGTTCAAGTTCCACACTTATTAGAGAAATTAAGTTTTTCTTTCCAAATTTAAATCCGTATGGGGTTTGCAATATAATGAGCCTCAACCTAGGCATAACAGGGGAAACATTCCGGTTTTAGAGACCTTTTGCAAGGTTAGCATTTAACAATGGATTGATAATTTAGTAAAAAAATGCGTGAAATTGTTTTCAAAAATTTCTCAATTACTTAATAAATCAGGAGTGTGAATTTCATCTGAGAATAAAGACATGTTTAAAAATCATGTTAGAGATCAGAAACATGAGACATTTCTTTAAGCAAATGATGTGCATTTTAGCTACTTGTACCTCTCAGGGCTCTTCCACAAAAAGATGTTTTAAATCACAACCAAAACATAACACGTCAAGCTAGGCCCAATAGTAAGATATCTCATGTAATTTTACTTGGCATCACCAATAGTCCCCACATGAACACAGCCCATTCTTAAAATGGTGGAAATAACTGGCATCCCTCATAATGATTTGTCGTTCAACAATCTTTGAGATGAATTTTATCGCAGTGTGGCAATCATTACATACACGAACATTCTTGATGATTCGAATAGGTGTTCCATTGGGTGTGTTGATCAACCCAAAAGCAATTGCAAGCTTCTCACTGTGGTGACTAATAGAATGTTCTTTCTCCTCCTGCTCTACATCCTGTAGCACGTACTTTGTATCTAAGACATATCCTGCCTCCTGCATCTCAATACTCAAAATGTTTAGCTTTTCATATATCTCTTCTGTTTGTGGATGCAGTCTGTCCCCCATAAGGAATACATGCGCCCTATTCCTGAGTTCAATCCAGCTATGTCCAGGGTTCTTTTTCACCCTTCTTTCTTTCATCCATTTTCTTGTTGCGGCCACATAATCCCACCTGCCAGCCTCTGCATGGAGGTTTGCTAAGAGCACATATGCTGCAGAGTCCTCTGGTTCAAACTCAAGAACATGCTCAGCTGCCTGCTTTCCAAGCTGCAAATTTCCATGCATCCTGCAAGCACTGAGTAGAGTGCGCCACACTAAAGCATTTGGCTTACATTTCATTCCATGGATAATATTTTCTGCCTCATTCAGATGCCCAGCACGACCATGAAGATCTACCAAGCAGGCATAGTGATCATCTCTTGGTTGAATTCCATGATCCCGACTCATGGAATCAAAGTAGTAGTGACCTTTGTCCACTAGTCCTGCATGGCTACATGCAGAAAGAAGACCGACAAACGTGACATGGTCAGGTTTAATGCCCTCTTGTTGCATTCTTTCAAAAAGATTAAGGGCTTCTTTGCAACGCCCGTGATGAGCATAGCCTAAAATCAATGCGGTCCATGAGACTACATTTCTTCTATACATTCTGTCAAATATTTTGATTGAGTCTTCTATGCTCCCACATTTTGCATACATGTCAATTAGGGTATTTCCAATAAAAATTTCTGATTGAAATCCATATTTAATTACATGGGCATGGACCTTCTTGCCCTGCTCCAAAGATGCTAACTTAGTACATGCACTGACAACAATAACAAAGGTAAATTCATCAAGTTTCATCCCAACTTGCTGCATGTGCTGGTACAGTCTCAAAGCCTCCTCGCTATGCCCGTTCTGTGCATACATTGTAATCACAGAATTCCATGAGACCAAATCTCGATGTGGCATTTGGGAAAAAAGTTCAAAAGCCTCCTTGTCCTGACCATGTTGAGCATATCCAGCAATCATTGTATTCCATAAAATGGAACTTTGTTCAGGCATTCTTTGGAAGACTTTACATGCACATTCTATGCTTCCACATTTTATATACATACCAATAAGTGCACAACCTACAATCATATCAGAATGAAATCCAGCTTTGGTGACATGAGTGTGCACCAGCTTGCCAATTTCTGCAGCTTGAAGATTGGCACAAGCCTTGAGGATACTGGCGAACGTAAACCCATTTGATCCCACGCATGCATTTTGCATTTTCTGGAAAAGCACCAGAGCCTTCTGACATTGTTTTGGAGCTTCACCCCCCTCAGAGTATCCTGCAATAATTGCATTCCACAAGACAATGTTCTGTTTAGGCATTCTGTCAAACAAATTGCGTGCATCAGATATGTTCTCACATTTTGCATACATGTCTACAAGAGAACTACCCACAAAACCATCCAAACCAAAACCCATTTTGATGGCTTTGGCATGCACCTGCTTTCCCTGTTCCAAAGCCGTTATGCTGGCACATACCTTGAGAATACTGGTGAAGGTTGTTTGATTATGTCTGACTCCTACGAGTGGCATATGAAGAAACAGATCCAGGGCATATTCCCAGCATTCATTCTGAGCACACGCTGAAATCATTGAATTCCATGAAACCACATCACGTTCAGGCATCCTGTCAAACACGTTGCAGGCATCCTCAATGCACAAACATTTTCCATACATATCAACAAGAGCGTTACCCACAAAAACATTTGATTCAACCATAGATTTAACAATGAGAGAATGCACCTGCTTGCCCTGTTCAGGAGCCATTGATCTAGAGAATCCATTGAGAACACTCGCATAGGTGAACTCCGTCGGCTTCATCCCCGTTCGCTGCAATTCCATAAACAGCTTAACGGCATCCTCCACAAACCCATGCTGAGCATATCCTGCAATCATTGCATTCAACGAAACAGCATTTCGTTCAGGCATCTGGTCAAACAGTTTGCGAGCATTTTCCAGATATCCACATTTTGCATACATGTCAATGAAGGCACTTTCTGCAAAAACATCTGAAGCAAATCCACTTTTAACAACATGGGCATGGACCTGCAATGCCTGAGATAGAGATGATGCGTTCCCACATGCTTTAACAACACTGGCGAAAGTAAAATGCGTTGGCTTAACTCCTTCCCGATGCATCTGCGAAAAGAGCGTCAGACTTCCAAACCCATTGCCATGCTGTACATATCCAGCAATAACCGCATTCCAAGAGACACTGTTTCGTTCAGACATTTTGTCAAACACTTGGCGTGCTTCCGCTAGATTACCACATTTACTATACATATTGACAAGATTGTTTAGCAAGAAGGTGTTCGACTCCATTCCCAAACTGATAATCTGAGCGTGCACGGACTTAGCTTCCCCCAGAGCTTTATTGTTGATGCAGAACTGCAAGAGACGAGCATAATGTGAAGAGTCAGTCGCGTCATCTGCTGTGCTGAGATCATCCTCAAAAACTACATCAGCAGCAGCAACACCACAAGCTATTGTTCTTGCATTTACAACCGCAGACTTGATGGATTTAAGTTCGAATAGCTGAAACACAGGTATTTTGATAATTCGTCCAACTTTGTAACAACGTTGGCAATTCATATTCATTCAATGCTTCCACATTAGCAACAGTTCTGTGAGGAGTAATTTATGAGGTAATTAACCCATCAAACGCTTTGTCAGTCTGAATTTCCATGACTGCTACTCGCATCACCTTAAATCAGTCAAAGGTGAAAATGAAGTCCAACAAGAATTCGACCTTCAGAAGATAACTTGATACTTATCTAATCTAGAAAACTTAGGCAGAAAAAATACAACAGCTGATGGTAAGGAGGCAATCAACTAAACGCTGAGATACACTGCCAAACATTTCAACCAATTTTTTTTTTTTTTGGATTCAGAATTTACTCTTTTAGCTTTTTCGTGAAATTAAATAAGATTGACTTTTATATTTTATTTTAGCATTCTACTGATGAGCAGATGGTTTTCATCAGGGCTGGTTCAGGCCTAAACTTCACCCCATTCGAAGGAAAAAAACACAAAACAAACTTGATACTTCGAAACATTATGCCTAATAAACAAACCAACTAAACCTTTAGATAAAC
>APFE031687885.1:16194-32095 GCA_000404065.3 Pinus taeda | reverse complement strand
GTGTATATATTGTTTGTTTGTTGTTTTTAATTATTTTTTTTATTTTTTTTAATTATTTTATTATGAAAATATACATCTTGTTGTATGTTTATATAAATTAAATTGCTAAATCAAAGATTTTATGTATAGTTCATACTCTCTAAATAATGAGATTTTATTTCTTAAAGTTTTAGATTTATACTTTAAAGATATATTTTATCAATTGTCATATGATTTTTAGAAATGGAATTTTATTCTATTGATTTTTTATTCGTCTTATAATTTATATTGTTTGAATGAGTTAGCTAGAAGTTGAAGTGCCTATTCTGAGAGATTATCAACTTTTTGGTTCAATTTCTTGTATATGTGCGTGAATGATGACCATTCAAAGAAAGCCATTTTTGCTGATATTTCTCACAAAATATGGTTCAAGTTGGGAATATTGACCTTGACTTTATTGTTGGCCTAGTCAATGAAAAGCTTTGAATCCCCATAAACCTGAATTTGTTCATGCCCAGATGTCTAGCAGTGTATAAAAGAATACAAAGCCTAGTAAATTTAGTCTTTGTATTAGTTCCTCTTCCTCGAGCATATTATAGTGGATAGTGGTAGTTTTGATTTCAATACAAACTGCCCCACTCCATAGTTTGACGGATCTCCTTGACTAGCAATGTCAAAGAAGCCCCATGTTATTTGCTTATCAATGTTCGACATCATTGGGGCCTGCGGCTTTTTTTCTTTTTAGCTCATACCTTGGATAGTGGTAGTTTTGATTTCAATACAAACTGCCCCACTCCATAGTTTGACGGATCTCCTTGACTAGCAATGTCAAAGAAGCCCCATGTTATTTGCTTATCAATGTTCAACATCATTGGGGCCTGCGGCTTTTTTTCTTTTTAGCTCATACCTAAATTATTTAGTCATGTTCACATTGAAGTTGTTGGTGACTTTGGGCAGATTAAATTTATATATTGTCAAATGTTGAGCATGTATACATGACTACGGGTAGTTTTGATTTCAATACAGACTGCCCCACTGCATAGTTTGACAGATCTCCTTGATTAGCACCGTCAAAGAAGCCTCATGGTATTTGCTTATCAATGTTAGGCATCATTGGGACCTGTGGCTTTTTCTTTTTTAACTCTACCTGAATTATTTAGTCATGTTCACATTGATGTTGTTGGTGACTTTGGGCAGATTAAATTTATATATTGTTAGATGTTGAGCATGAATACATGACTTCGGGTAGTTTTGATTTCAATACAGGTTGCCCCACTCCATAGTTTGACAGATCTCCTTGACTAGCACCGTCAAAGAAGCCCCATGGTATTTGCTTATCAATGTTAGGCATCATTGGGACTTGTGGCTTTTTTCTTTTTAGCTCGTACCTGAATTATTTAGTCATGTTCACATTGATGCTATTGGTGACTTCAGGCAGATTAAATTTATATATTGTTAGATGTTGAGCATGTATATATTCAATAATAATATATGTATGTTTGTTATGTGTAGTGTATTTTATTGAAAAATGTTTATTATTATCATTTGCAAGAATTTAGTTGTGTGTATATATGTTTGTGTGAGAGGAATATTGTTATTTTATAAGTAGCCTTTTTAATTAATTAAAAAAAATAAACATTTATTTTTATTTTTATGTTTAAATGTGAGTGAATGCAAATAAACAAAGGTTATAATTATTAAATTCAAGAAAATTACTTATTATAACTTTATATGTGACACATTTATGATTTCAATGATTTCAATGATTTTATATTGTTGTGAAATTTGGGGTTGCTGCATTTCTAGATAAATAAGAAGAAAAAATGAACAAATCCTGAATTAATTTATAGATTTTAGCTCCAAAATCAAAAGCGATACAATCTATTTAATCATTCTTTTAGACAAAATACTTTCACTCATTGAGAGTAATACTATGATTAAGTATGCAATATATAAACATAAGATAATTGACATGAAGGATAAATGTTTCATATTATCCCTTCAATTTCAGTATAAATTAGTTGAGGCTTTAGAGGGTGACATAAGGATGTTGATTTTTAGCAAAATTACCACTAGAGGTTAAATGGGGAAGCTACTCTACAAAATACAAATACTAAAGTGATTTAAGAAAAACAAAAACTGAAAATATGAGAAAGAGACATGGCAGAAAAGACTTCTCAAGCCTGAATGTATTAACAAAGAATGATAATGATACATTTAAATACATCAAGATTATGTCTCAAGATAGGGCGTCTATCTTGGACACACAGTCACTTTGGTTGAGTAAATATATCAAGCACATACCAATCTAGGAGCCTAACTAGTTGAAGAGAATCTCTCAACCAACTAGACTTGAACAAACTCCTAAGTTTGTGGAACAATCTCATTCTACACTAGAAGAGTAGAAATTATTCCAAGTTTAATAATTTATTATTCTGGTCTTATTGATTGTCTTATGAGAGTGTGAGACTAACATTCCCCCCCCAATCATAATTCCAAAGTAAGAACCTGGTACCATCTCCAAGACTTCATGTTGAAACTGTTGAGTTGATCCTCAATGAAGAACTGCCTAAAAAGCCACTAAAACTAGATGCTGAAAAACTCCAATATGAAGAGAGCACACCAAGAGAAGTGAGTTAGCTGCAAGTATGATACAACTCTGAAAATGCTTGACAACTCAATCAAATGCCAAGCTATAATGCAAAAGGATCCATCTATCCTTTGCTTATTCTAATGACCATCCAAGTGAACAAAAGAATGTCCACAAATGCTCTCAATCAGCATCCCAATCACTTTCCCACTGGAAAATGTCAATGCCCACTAACAGATTTGATGATGCCCACTGGCAGATTTTTTGAGTTTGTCAAAACTTTTAGTTTGAAAACCATCTTCAATTCCCTTATCATTTCCCCCCTTTGTTAATTGAAAGGAGAAACAATCATCTGCATTTGATTTTTGAACTCCCTCCCTTAAGGTGTAGGAGTGTTTCTCCTTTTAATTCTTCAGGAAACTTTATCTTTACCTCTATCTTAATTATATTGTAGGACTTCTACAACTTCTTTAATTCTAGATTCCATTTCCAAGGGTTTCTCCAACCATAATTAACTGTTATTTTAGTCTTCTTCTGCATTCAACATTTCTCTGATAGATGATTTGTCTTCCTACAATGAAGACAAGGATGGAGGTCGAAACATTCAACCTCCATATGACCATTTCTCTTACAAGGGTTACACATAACAAGATTCTAGGTATTTTCTCAAAAACTTGCACTTACAAAATGAACTGATTTTGAGAAATATGGAACATAAAAATTGTTTTCTTTGATGTACCCCAAACCATGTCGACCTTTGTTGAAAGAAATTTCTTCCGAAGTTCTGATCACCTTCTTGGAAAGGCCATTTTCTTGTTGTTCTTCACACCTGCTACTGTTGCTGATATTTTGTGCTTGATTCATTAATTCATCTCTATCACACTGAGCATTAATCATTTCTTTTAACAATTTATTTGTATCACATGCTCCATCAAAATTTTCAATTAGAAGTTCAGTACTACGAGTTGCATCATTTTCATTTAGTAGCACAACTTGTTAGATGAAATCATTTTGTTGGAAATAATACTGAGAGGGGGGGTGAATCAATATTTATCAGATCAATAATTTAATTTTCCAAACAGATTTGCATACGCTACTTCAACTAAGTGAACTAGCGTGTATACGCGACTGTACTTAAGACAACCAGCATATATGCAGAGAACTTTTGATTTACCTAATTTATCATGCATTGAACTTTAACCAGTATATCAAAGATTTATTAGACAATGCAGTAAAAGAAGAATAAAGCATCACACATAAGCAACACACATGAACACCAAGATATAATGTGGAAACCTAATGTGGGTGAAAACCGCTTGCTGCTGTCATTTTTGTCTTCTTTTAATAATAAGAAATATGTTTACAATTTTGTACTGGTGCAGACTTATACCAGTACGCAGGCTTCTACTTGCAAAAGGTTACAACCTTCTTTCATTCTCCAGCTTATGAAGCTACAACCACCTAACTCTTGTACTAGCCGATATGTTTACTAGTATGTAGGCTACGACCTTCTTTCTTCCTCCAAGGACCACGTTTCATAAATTTTCAGACTAGATCCATCAACAACATCATAACTGTAATTCAATCATCAAATACATCTGCATCAACCAATCACTTTCTGAACCAACCACAACCGAATCAATCAATCACTTTGACAACCCATTGGTCTGATCATTCAAAATACTATCACCAGAATACAGTAACCAGAACCCAGAACTCTGCAACAACAAACACAAACAACTGAAACATATTTTATAAGGTATGCGCTACTTTCATGTGTCGAACCTACGTGTATACGTGCTTTTCTCAAATCCAGCCAACATATACATCTGCAAATATTAATTCATAATTCTGCAGCTATTCCAGACTTCAGTTATACCAAGATCATAATATTTACAGAACAACACATGCGTCAGTATACAGATCTATAATAAACATGATCAAACCATATAAAGATAGTTCATTTCAAGCCTTAAGATCCCAATCCATCATTAGATATTATCCTCCATCAACCACTAAGGTTCATCCCTGGTTCAGATCAAGCACAACACCATAAGCCAATAACCTGCATACTGGATCTCACACTTCATCAGATATTCGATACTTGCACACCTAGCCTAATGATCTTCTCCTCCTTTTATAGTTTTAGGCCTTTCTCAATACCATGGACCAAAACCCCTTAGCCCAATACCTTGGACTAAATACCTAGGGTCAATACCTTGGACCAATACCATGGATCAAAATAATATGGACCAAATACTTCGGACCAAAAACTTAATTTTCCAAGGTATACGTGCTTTTCCTTCTGTGAAAGTGCGTGTGTATATATACGCTACCTGTGGTCAGTGAACTTGCATGTATACGCAGCTTGGTCAAGGTGGACCTGCGTATACCTCTCTTTCTTCATTTTGTGTAGACTGATATTTAATTCTTTGCTGTTAACCTATTGTACTGTGATCTTTCATCTGAGTGAGTTTCCATCAAGGACAATACCTGTATCATAATGCCAACAATCTCCCCCTTTGGACTTGATGGCAACAATAACACCAAGTCAGTCACTCTCCCCCTTTGACATCAAGGGCAACGGGTCATGCTCCCCCTCTGACATACATTATGCTAGTCATGCTCCCCCTGAGTACATGCTAAATTCTCTGATATGTTGAAGTGTACTGATTGATCTCCCATGATTGAGTCCATGCTCCCCCTAAGCACAAGCAAAGTCTGCAAAAAGATTTGCTAAAAGAATAACATGATTCTATACATACATCACCAATGACCTTCCTATCACTAATGACTCATACATACATCCATCTCCCAACCAAGTGGGGATATACCAAATTTGACTCATCCACCCAACCAAGTGAGGATATACCAATTGTTTATACATGGAAAAAACAAGAAATATTACATCATCCATCCCATGAATAGTGGGGTTACAAATTAGGTATTTTCATGACCTTTACATTAAATGATATGCATGATATTTATAATAAGGACAACTGATCTAAAGAAGACCATGATAGTCATCAGAAATTATCATACACCATATATGATTTGCACCATCAACAACATTAGGATCAACAACCTGTATATTTCCATCATCAAAAGAGTCACCTGAATCAAAACAATTATGCATATTTGTATCAAGATCTTCTAAGATAATGCCAACAATGCATTATTAGAAGCATATGCTCCCCCTGAACTTGTGCCAGATGTTCACTGTCAGATCTAATTATTGCATATATCAGTAAGAGATATCAAAGCATCATCATCAATCAGATATACATCAAGTTATCAACAACTTTATGAGGACCAACATATTTCCACATGTTATTAGTAGATTGTAACCATCATCAAACAGAGTAGATAATTGACAGAACCATATCAGACCCCTTTTTCATGAGTTTGGCCCACTGCTTTTCCTCAAACCAACATATACGCGACTGTGCCCACAGAAACCCGCATATGTACGTGACTACGCTTCATGAAGCTTGTGTATAACAACCTTTCTCTGAAAAATAGGATTTAACAGCAGAATGATGTAGCAACTACTCCTAGCTTTTGTCTGAGATATTCAAATGTCTCTTTGGGCAATGGTTTAGTGAATATATCAGCAACCTGTTCTTTGGAGGGAACATACTCTAATTTGACCTTTTGTACAAGCACTTGTTCACGTAGAAAATGATATTTGATGGGTATGTGCTTGGTCTTGGAGTGCATGACTGGATTCTTTGAAATACTGATGGCACTTGTATTATCACATAGAATGGAGATGGGTGGAGTACATGTGATTTGAATTTCTTTGCAAGGTTTGCATCATCCAAAGTAGTTGTGTGCAGCAAGATGCAGCAGCCACATATTCTGCTTCAACTGTAGATAATGCAATTGAACTTTGTTTCTTGCTGAACCAAGACACTAACCTGGAACCCATATATAATGCACCACCACTAGTGTTTTTTTTGTCATCAACACTTTCTGCCCAATCTGCATCTATATATGCATGAAGAGTAAGATCTGTATCTCTAGGATACCATAAACCAAAGTTCTATGTTCCTTGAAGATATTTGAAAATCCTTTTGACTCCCTGAAGGTGTGATTCCTTTGGATTTGCTTGGAATCTTCCAACTATTCCTACTGCATGTATGATGTCAGGTCGGGTACATGTTAGATAAAGTAGACAGTGAATCATGGATCTGTAAGTTGGTTAATGTACTATTGTTGATTCATCATTTGAGCTGAGACTACATCTTGCTACCATTGGGGTACATACTATTTTAGAATCTTCCATGTTGTACTTTTTCAAGATCTATTTAAGATATTTGGTTTGTGAAAGAAAAATACCATCTTTATTTTGTTGAACTTGTAGACCACGAAAATAGGTAAGCGCACCAAGCAAGGACATTTCAAATTCTTGCTGCATTACTGAAGCAAAATTCTGACTCATGGATTCTTCATTGCTACCAAAAATGATATCATCAACATAAACAACAATTATTAGCAATTTATCAGTGTCAATCTTTGTATATACATTTCTATCTACTGACCCCTTTGAAAAACCCTATTGGTGGAGATATTTGTCAAGACGGTAATACTAGGCCCCTGGAGCCTATTTTAGACCATAAAGAGCCTTTTTGAGTTTGCATACAAGTTTTGCATCATTTCCAAGAATGAATCCTTTTGGTTGTTCAATATAGACTTCTTCTTCTAAGTCTCCATTAAGGAAGGTAGATTTTACATCCATTTGGTATACTTTGAATTTTTGAAAACTAGAAACAGCAAGAAACATCCTTATGGCTTCAAGTCTGGCAACAGGTGCAAAAGTTTCTTCAAAATCTATACCTTCTTCTTGAGCCTATCCTTTACAAACAAATATGGCCTTGTTTCTAATACTTCTCCATTTTCATTCAACTTGTTTTTGAATATCCATTTAGTTCCTATGGTATTCTTATCATGAGGTCTAGGAACTAATTCCCAAGTATTATTCTTTTCAATTTGCTCAAGTTCTTCATTCATGGCCTTGACCCGACATTCATCTTTGCATGCTTCATTTACATTTTGAGGTTTAGTGGAGGATAGTAATGCTAGATGGATTGAGGTTTCTGTAATAGTTCTTCTTGTCTGTACACCAGCCTCTTTTCCCCCTAAAATTTGAGTTTCTAGATGATTTTTCTAAACATACTTGGACAAAGTCTTTTTTTCTGCCGTTATCTCTTCTTCTGGTGCTTCAGTGGTTTCTTCTTCAGAATCAGTGTGATTTGATGTGGGGAAATATCCCCATCTTCTTCATTGTCGTAATCTTCAATTTTTATCTGTTTTGGATTTTTGTATTCTTCATCAACCACAACATTCAATATTTTTCCCAAGTATTTTATTATAACATTTATATCCTTTACTTCAGGAAGAGTAACCAAGAAGAATACCTTCATCTGCTCTAGGTTCAAACTTACAAGTTTTTCATCAGTCCTTTTGATGTGACATTTGCTTCCAAAAACTTTGAAGTATTCTACAGTAGGAGTCTTACCATGCCAAAGTTGATGTGGAGTTTGAGTGTTGTTTACCCAAACATTTGCTTGGTTGAGAATAGTGACGGCAACGAATGTAGCTTCACCCCAGAAGGTTGCAGGAGTTCTAGATTCATCTAGCATAGCTCGAGTCATTTGTTGAACAATTCTATTCATTCTTTCTACCACTCCATTTTACTGAGGAGTCCTTGCAATGGAGAACTGCCTTTTTATTCCATGTTGTTCACAAAAGTCAAAGAATTCATCCGAGCTAAATTCCCCTCCTCGATCAGATCTGAGGCATTTGATTTTGTGATCTGATTCATTTTCAACCAAAGCTTTGAAGCCTTTGAACTTTTCAGATGCTTCATCTTTATGCTTTAAAAGACCTATCCAACACATTTTGGAAAAATTATCAATGAACAATATAGAGTATTCTTCTCCACGAGGTGACTTTTTCCTTGATGGTTCACATAAATCAGTATGAACAAGTTCAAGAGGCCTACTAGCTGACCCTTCTTTTTCAATGAAGTGAGATCTAGTTTGCTTACCGAATTGACATGGTTTGCATATTGTATTTTCAAGAATGCTGATATCTGGAAGATACTTAGCAACTTGGAATTTGCGTGCGTTTCTTATTTGAGAAAAGCTTAGATGTCCCAATCCTCTGTGCCATGGCCAGTTTTCATCATTTTTGCTTAGATAGCATTTTTGTTGTCCTCCCTTGAGTATGTATAAGTTGTTTGGAGTTCTTGTACCTTTGTTCATGGTTTCTCCTATATCAAGCTCACGAACAACACATCTGTTTGATCGAAACACCACTTCATTTCCTTGATCACACATTTGACTGACACTCAACAGTTATGCTTTAGACCATCAACATACATAACATTCCCAGCTTTAACCTTTTCTTTCAAGAAAACGGAGCTTTTACCTTTTATGACAATAGGAGTGTCATTTCCAAATGAGACATTTTTTTCATTTTCTAAGGCATTATATTAGTGAAGTTTTTCTTTGTCACCTGTCATGTGTTTTGAGCATCCACTATCGATGTACCACTGGTTTTCTTGTCCTTCTGCATATAAGGCTATACCATATCTTTTTGTTTGCGGTTCTTTCTTTCTCCATATTTTGGGATTTAATGGAGTTTGCTCCTTTTGAGATATTTGCCGAAATTTACTCCTGCATTCAAACTCTTCATGGCCAAAGTTGTTACAGATTAAGCACTCTATTTCATTTTCAAGAAGAGAAAAGTTATTATAGGAACTTTTCTTGATCCCTGTCACATTCCTTTGATTTCGTGCTTCTCTAGTCATGATGGTTTTGTAAGCAACACATTGAGTAACGTTGTGTCCAAAATTATGACATAAGAAACATTGATCATTAAAGAAGTTCCTGTGATTATTGAATCTATTGACCTGGTGATTGTAGTTTTTATTGATAGTGATCTTTGAAGCAAATTGAGTATGATTTACTTGAGGTTGGTTGTGGCTTTTGTTCATCCTTGAAGAAAATTGAGCTTGATTTATGTGGTGATCTGCTTTATGCCTTTGCTGACGATTGTCATGCTGTTCACTGTTATTTGCTGCATCAAGATAGCTTTTAGTGGAGGTTGACAACTTCTATGATTGAAATGCTTCTTTAGTATATCCAATACATGTCTTTATCAGAGTAGAACACTGCACTTTGATAATTTCATTTAATGTTTCTGATCCTTTAGCAAATCTAAGATTGAGAGATTTTGTTTTCTCAAGATCCTTTCTTAGACCCACAATTTCACATTCTAGTTTTTCATTGTGTTTTTCTCTTTCAGCAAGTTGGTATTTCAAGGTATCTATAATCATATTCTTTTCTTCTATAAAGATTTTGAGTTTAGAGATTTCTTGTGAAAGTCATCTTCTTTTAAAGCATCCCAAAAATTATAATCTTCATAAGCCATTAGAAGTCTATAGTCATTACTATTTTTATCTTCATCTCTATTTGATAAACCATCGCTATCTTCATGAGTATAGTAACTCTTTTTACTTAAATTTTGTTTTCTATTCCATTTTGCAGATTCCTTCTCTTTATCATGTTTATCTTTATGAGGACATTTGGTAGCATAATGAACGACTCTACCATAGGCAAAACATTTGAAAGGTAGTTTACCTCTAAATCTTCTAGAATCCCGTTGAAGCTTCTTGACAAAGTTTACTTCATCTTCTTCTTCTGAAATATGTCATGATTCATTGAGTTCTTCCTTTCCTTTTGTTGAGGCTTTAAATCTGGCTTCTCTCATATCTGATGGGCCTCCTTTTCTCATCTCAAAGGTAGTTAAGATTTCGTGAAGTTGTGTCACAATGATAGTCTGTAGATCCTGTTTTTCTTCTATGGCAGATACTTTTGATTCAAATTTAGCAGACAAGGATCTTAAAACTTTCTCAACTAAGGTAACTTCCTTTATCTCTTCACCCAGATTCTTCATGCAATTTACAACCTCATCTATACATAAGAAGTAACTAGCTATACTTTCATCATTGTGCAACTTAAGAGTTTCATATTGAATATGAGAGTTTGCAGTTTACCATGTTTTACCTGAGAGTCTCCTTCGTAGCTTAGAATGATTTTTTCCCATATTTCTTTGGCCGATTTGAGTTGCATAACTTTGATAAACTCTGACTGTGACAGACTTCCCAATAATGTATTGATAGCCCTGGCATTGGCTTCATATTCCTTTTTACCTACCGTATGTCTAGGAATTGCTGATGGAAATGTATATCCTTCTTCCACGATTTCCCAGACATCTGTTCCAAGCGATTGTATATAGGCTATGGTTCTTATCTTCCAATAAAAAAAGTTGCTCCCTCTGACTTAGTTACTGGAGAATCCACAGTAAGAACCATTTTCTACCAATGTTTCAAATCCCAACCGGTAACTAAGTCAAAAGAAATAAACCACAGAGGTCTTAAATCCAAAGTTGCTCCCATCAAAGATTGGCGGTCTGATGGATCCCATGCTTTCTTGATTACTCATGATGATGGATCTCCCTTCAAGTGATCAAGCTTCTTCTAAAGGACCTGCTCTGATACCAATGTTGGAAATAATACTGGGGGGGGGGGGTGAATCAATATTTATCAAATCAATAATTTAATTTTCCAAACAGATTTGTATACGCTACTTCAGCTAAGTGAACTAGCGTGTATACGCAACTGTACTTAAGGCTACTAGTGTATATGCAGAGAAATTTTGATTTACCCAATTTATCATGCATTGAAATTCAACAAGTATATCAGAGATTTATTAGACAGTGCAGTAAAAGCAGAATAAAACATCACACATAAGCAACACACATGAACACCAAGATATAAGGTGGAAACCCAATGTGGGTGAAAACCACCTGCTGCTGTCATCTCTGTCTTCTTTTAATAATAAGAAAATTTGTTTGCAATTTTATACTGGTGCAGACTTATACCAATACGCAGGCTTCTACCTGTAGAAGGTTACAACCTTCTCTCGTTCTCCAGCTTCTCCTGGAAGGAAGCTACAAACCCCTAACTCTTGTACTAGCTGATTTGTTTACTAGTACGTAGGCCGCGACCTATAGAAGGCTACGACCTTCTTTCTTCCTCCAAGGACCAAGTTTCATAAATTTTTAGACTAGATCCATCAACAACATCATAATTGTAATTCAATCATCAAATACATCTTCATCAACCAATCACTTTTTGAACCAACCACAACTGAATCAATTAATTACTTTGACAACCCATCAATCTGATGATTCTGAATACTGTCACCAGAATACAGTAACCAGAACCCAAAACTCTGGAATAGCAAACAGAAATAACTGAAACATATTTATAAGGTATACGCTATCTTCATGTGTCGAACCTACGTGTATACGCGTTTTTCTCAAAGCCAACCAGGGTATACATATGCAAATATTAATTCATAATTCTACAGCTATTCTAGACTTCAGTTATACCCAAATCATAATATTTACAGAACAACACATGTGTCAGTATACAGATCTAGAATAAATATGATCAAACCATCTAAAGATAGTTCATTTCAAGCCTTAAGATCTCGATCCATCATTAGATCTTATCCTCCATCAACCGCTAAGGTTCATCCGTAGTTCAGATCAAGCATAGCACCATAAGCTAATAACCTGCATACTAGATCTCACACTTCATCAGATATTCGATACTTGCACACCTGGCCTAATGATCTTCTCCTCTTTTTATGGTTTTAGGCCTTTCTCAATACTATGGACCAAAACCACTTAGGACAAATACCTTGGACCAAATATCTAGGGTCAATACCTCGGACTAGATACCTTGGACGAATACCATGGATCAAAACAACATGGACCAATACTTCGGACCAAAAAATCAGTTTTCCAAGGTATACGTGCTTTTCCTTCTGTGAAAGTGTGTGTGTACGTATACGCTACTTGTGGTTAGTGAACTTGCGTGTATACGTAAATTGGTCAAGGTGAACTTGTGTATACCTCTCTTTCTTCATTCTGTGTAGATTGATCTGTAATTCTTTGTTGTTAACCTGCTGTACTGTGATCTTTCATCTAAGTGAGTTGCAATCAAGGACAATACCTGTATCATAATGCCAACATATTTGTGTCACAACTTTCATCAACATGTTAAATGAGGTCATTTGTTTCACAAATTACATTTGTTGTTTGGATGAGGTCTTTTGTGTCACAGATTGCATCTATCTTTTCAGTACATCTTGCATCAAGTAGATCTTGTTTTTTGCTTCAATTTTATTTGGAGTGCATTAATGAGTTGTTCTTTCATACCTAGCTCATTTTGAAGATCCTTTGTTGCTTCTAATGTGATAGTCATTTGATTAATTATCTCTTGATTTTGATTTAAATTCCACTCAAGCACTTTGATTTTGTTGCGCAATTCAATATTACACTCTTTCAAATCTTTAATTTCTAGCTCTGCACTTTGAAGACGTTTTCCTCCTTTACCCATTTTAGTTTTTAACACACTCGCTTGCTTTTAAGATTTGCTCGATTTTCATGCTCGCTTGATTATGTAACCTTAAGGTGTCGTGTACTACTAAAAATGCACCCAAGTTAATGATTTTACAATGAGATGTAATGAGCAGATGACTTCTTATTTGACCGTTAAGAACTCAACCCTGATCAATTTTACCTAATGACTAGTTTAGGGTTTCGGGGTCCACTGATCATACACCCCATTACAATCAATGACTTTAGCTTTACCTTGAATTTGATTTGATTGACTTTGAATCTTTACTCACTTACCTTACAAGTGAATTTAACTATCAACACTCCATGAAAAATGACTTAAACTTTGTCTCTGACATCAAACTCTCAAGACATTTCATCAAATCAAATTTCATAGAATTTTGATATTGGTAGTATCGAAAGTTTTGGTGTCAAAATATGCCAAATACTAAATAAAGAATAAAAACTAATATGAAAAAAATTGTTGCTTTGGCCTTACCAAATGGAGAGAGTTTTCAGGAAGAAAACATGTGTTTAACTCCCCTCAATTGGACACGCAAGACTCAAAAAATTTGTTCCACCACAAGATTCCTTCTTGTGAGGATTGCAACAAGGACATGACTTCATTCGATGGTGCAAACAAATTATAAATATATTTGGTCATACACCTAATAAAAAACACTGCCCTCACCTCAATGAGAAACACTAGGTTACAACTCAAAATGCTTTGTGCAATATACTCACACAGAAGCGTCAATACGCTTTACCTTTAGCAGGATGTGCTTCAGTTGCACTCTTCTACTGCAATATGCACAATTTCACCCAGAGGGCAGTTATTTGTCCTCTCGATGCGCCATTCTCCTTCTTTATCCTTTATGTGATATTTCTTTTCTTCTTCTGGACACAATAAAAGTACCTGTGAATGCACTCTCCTTCTGAATCAATATGATTCCCTCTATTGTGGGTAAGTAAGGACACTAGAAACATGTCCTTCCCCTATTACCTTCGGGGTACTTGACCTCCAAATCAGTGCGTTAAAGAGACAATTAACCAAAAAGGTGTATATCCATTAGATATAAAGAATATAACTAATTCATAGGTGTTTAATAATATCCCTGAGAGGAATGAACAAAGAGGCGTGGAAACTTGCGCAAATCAAACAAACATTGTCCTACCTCAACTTGATGCCTTCATTGATATGCACTTCCTCTTTGACTTAATGTTTTTTCCATGTGTAAGTAGTCTCCTTTGTCATGATCTTAGTGCGATCATTCTCCTCGGGTGAATGTGCATAGACTAAATTCCACGCTATCAAAAACAAAATGCACAAAAAATTATTCAAACAGCCTTGCCTTTCAACATTGTCATCGTACCTCCAATGGATCCTCAATTGTTTTACTACCTCTGCTACACCCCAACTGTAGATCTTGATCATGCACCCCAATCTATCTATGCATGCTAGTTTGTAGCTCAACATATAAAACGCATCAAAATGATTCAAACTCCATAATTCTTCACTCAATCAATTTTATTCGATTGACTTCTCCATTTCATGACTTTCACCAATTCCCTTTCAGATTCATGCACCTAATTATTTGCAGCACGCTCCACGACTTTCACGTTCTACGACATAAACGCTCCATACAACAGTACTCTAGATTCAATGAAGAAAACGATTTCACCCATCGAATTTGGACACAACTTAAACAATGAGTCAAATACCCTCTGAAATTTGAATTCTGTAAAATAATTCAGTTCTAGAAAATAATTTTGCAATGCATAAATCTGTTCTCTATTCTAAATGTACAAATTCTTCTCTTTCTGCACATTCAACTTCACTATCAGTGTGCTCTTCTTCCTTTACACAGCTATAGGTGCCCACGTTGATCCAACCTCCTGATGTTTCGACCCTCTTTAAACAGCGCCAATGGATCTTCAGTCAACAATTCACACCTTTATCTACATCGATCTAAATGAACATAGGTTTTGGTTCACTATCGAATCCAATATTCAACGTCGATGTTTCAACACTTCAACTCTTCACTCTTTGCATAGGCTCAATGCACCACTTTGTGTTTCCACACACAAGTTTGCATTGTAGGTTCATACTGTGACACTACTCTTATCTTTGGCCACTCGCTGATGTGTTATAGACATTTTTGGGCACTTCAACCCCAATCACAAATGTCCATAAACTGAGGGCTCTTAAGTCCCTAAAAAGGTTGCTTCACTGCCTAAAGGAACAAGGTCAACTGATTACATCATCTCCTAGAAGTTCTCCACTGAAAACTGCTCATAAATGGTCAAAACTGGACCATAATGAAAGCTCCATGCAGAGGGTGCGATGCATATCACCTTCCCAATGTACAGGGTGCGATGCATACTGTTTGGCTCCTTTGTAGGGTGCGATGGTCGGGAATGGACAAATGGCGACTCCATTGGGGAGCGACTAGATTACTTGTTAGCCTATCTATCCTTGTTTCTTTTATAAACATATAGGCGAAGCCTGAAGTCAAGCCAGCTAGCCTTCGAACTACATTTGTCATACAAATGAAAAGTACATCAATGCTGCTTCAGTCAATCTTTGGGTTTTTGTTTATAAATTAAACAATAGATCTACAAGCAATCTAATTGCCCTAAGTAGTGGCTTTAGCAACCTCTCAAATCACCCCTGTGTTTTTACATACATTGATTTGTACTTATTCAGCTTAAACACCTGAACTAAACTGAAAATTGTGAGTGAAGTCTCATTCAGAGTCTCGCACAGTAACCATTGCACCCTGCCTTCAAGGCAGCCTGTATGCATCGCACTTCCCGAATGGAGTAACTGCGCTGCATACTGAGTTCACTGTG
>APFE031687871.1:156900-197812 GCA_000404065.3 Pinus taeda | reverse complement strand
CCTAACAATAATAATATAAAGCCACAAAAATAACAATAGAGGGATTCTATGGGGCACAGTAATAACAATATGGGGACAATAGGGGCACAACAATATTAATAAGAGATACAACTACAGTAGTAATGGGGTAATCACTAGTATTATAGGGACCCAACATTGTGCTATTATTGTTATTCTATTGGTTATAATGTTGGTTATAAGCATGGTTCATGACAAACTTTGGTTATGGATCTCATCATGATTTGATTAGTACATGGAATATGAATGATTATATTATATAATAGATGATAATTCAAATATTTTGATAAGACATCATTTCTTCTTGGCGAATCTCAGATAAGTATGAGACCCTTATGCTCATATTTATGGTTATGACATGTATATTACATGTTTGTGATATGTTTGACAGAATTCCTGTCATGGCTAGTAGGGGTCAGGTCAAGTCCTTTTACTAATTTTTTCATTATTAAATTCAATTCATTCTTGTTTATCATTTCTAGAAGTTTCATGAAGTTCTGGGCAAATGCCTGAGACCTAGCCCCGAAAATGTGGCACAAAACTTTGGTCTCTAGCTTATAATTGCCTAAAAATGGCCACATTTGCATGCACCCTTGCTTTGGGAGCAACTGGAGGGTCTCAACCACATGCATGGTTTTCATGTGACTAAATGGGGGTCTATCTTAGAAAAATGACATGTTGTCTCTGGGGTTGAGCACTTGGAAGGGTTGGTTGTCTCTTGAAGGTTTTGTAGCTCCTGAGAAAGGTTAGATTAGTTTTGTTTGGTTGGTTCCACTTCCTTAACTATACATGGGGAGTTGAATCACATAATAGTAAATATTCTTCACATGTTTACTCTAGTGGACCATTTAGCTTGGGTAAATGTGGGAGGAGGGTGTTACAGAGTGGTATTAGAGTGGGTTTCATTCTCTTTGGGTGGTTTCTGGTTTTCGTTCTCTTTGGGTGATATATGATACCATAGAGTGGTATTAGAGCATGGTTTAGCACTTAGACTGGATGGGTGGAATTTTTTTTTCATGCATGCATGAAGGTTTTATATGTGCTTGTTATGTATGCATGGTGATGGGAATTGTTACAATTGGGTTGTCATGTAGAAGTTGATGATGTGGATGTTGGGATGTGTTTGTCATGAATGCATGTTAGTTCTATATGCATTTGTTATGCATGCATTATCATGGTTATATTTGTGCATGTATGGTAGGTTAAGCATGCATCATGGTGGTTATTATGTAGTTTGTGTCATTGTGACGTTATTGGTATGTTATGGTGTTGATGTGTTAGATGAGATAGAGTAGGAGATGTAGATCATCGAAGCAAGATTGCAACACTAGACCTTGGGGTAAGAGTAGATCGTTATACAGGTTCATATGGTGGGTATATATGTATGTTGGTTAACGGTTGCTATAAGTGTTAAGGTTATGTACATGCTTTTCATTTTATTATTGTTGTGGTTACATGTATGATAGATGCTAGTTGGCTAGTGTGGTCATATGCACATGTGTCGGTCAATCATGCATGTTGGTACTTGTTGTTATATGCATTGCAATCATACACAAGTTGAGTATGTTCATTGTAGTTAAGATCTTGATGTTATATGTATCATGTTAATCTGGATTGGCGTGTGCAGATGGTTCTGGTTATGATATTCAGGTATGATTTGATATATCTTTTTATGTTGTGTCGTACTAATTTGGATTGACTCATGCAAATGTGATAGCCTTCCTTGAGATACATTGAGGTATGAGTTCGATTATGTTGTTTATTTGGTGTTTGAGTGTTTGATTGTGTCATCTATTGGGTGTTTGATTGTTTTGGTGTCTATTATGTTGTCTATCTGTTTTTTCAATGTTTGATTAATTGCATGATATGAGTATGTGTTTTTAAGATTTCAAGATGACTGTACAAACAGATTATGCGTTGAGACAATTGATATGTGTTTAAGTGTAAGTAGGTGCTAGTTATAGTAATATGATTAATGGTTGTTAGACTTGGAAAAAGATTGATTTCATTTAATAAAAATGATGTTTTCATCCTTGGAACATGTGGCTGACATGTGTGAACAGTTGCAGGGAAACATGCTTGGTATTAGCATGAAAAGGTAACAGTTGATTTGTTTTATAACTATTAGTGGGTGATGTGACCATACATAGTAAGACTCGATTGTAGCAAGGTAAAAAGGTAAAAGGAAGGAATTTGGTAAGAATTCCTTTGGAAATGTTTATAAACCATAGTTCTAGACAAATGAGTGCTTAGGATGAATACAGGAAGTATTCTTAACCTTGATTTTTCTAACATTATGTGGATATGTGCTATATTTATGAACATGTATTTGACAGGTATAATAGTTTTTTTCAAGTTATGGCTAAATTCATCAAGGAATTGAAGTCCCTTGAGAGATGATATATCTATGTGTTTATTTACAAGGAAACGTTCTTGGTACAACACAGTAAGGTAACTAGTGTATTGTTGTATTTATTTATACACTCGAAGTTTTGTGTTTATGGCAGTTTGATGTAGGGATTGCATGACAAAAGAGACTTCCATGAAATCTTGAAGAAAGCTTAGTTTGAATTTACCTTGGAAGCATTGGGAACCCATAGGGATTGAGTTATGGTGTTTGTTACTAGTTTTGTGCCATCAATATTTTGTGATTTGTTTGAGATTGAATATGAGTTTTGATTGCGTCTGGTGCAAGGCCTTACTACTTTATTTTTGATGATGTATTCCTATTGGTTTTCATGATTTTCTTCTTTTTTGTTTCTTGTTCTTGCCTTTTGTTTTTTGAGGGCCTTGGGAATTGGTTGGGAAAGAAGGAAGTTAATGGAGCTCGGGGAGATTTGAATGAAACCCAACAGGTAATATGAGACTTGAATGAATCTCGATTCATGTATAAAGTTATATGAAGGAAAGAATATAATAGTCAATTGGATTGTTTGGGTCCATTGGGATAAATTGGTAGTGGAAAGAAAGTCACAAGAAAGGTAATCAGGAAAGGTAAAGTGGATGGATGTGATGCATCAAATTTCTTAGCTAGGTTTGGAACTCTTATTCTGAATGGTGTGCATGTTGTGCATAGATAAAAGGGGTTCTCTTAAGATATACCTTATGATATCTAGTAATTATGTTGTGATCATGATTGTTTAATGCTATTGTTTATATATATGTGTATGTATGTATGCCATTGTTTGACATGATTGTGATTGTTTTATGCTAATATATATATATATATATATATATATATATATACACGCATGTATGTATGTTGTTGTTGGACAAGGTCATCAGAGATCATTCTTGTGGAGGAATGATTGCTTATGTAGGTGAATGACATGACAAGGTTCCTAGTCTTATGAGAAAACAAGTGGGAAGAGTAGCCCTAACAAATCTGTGAGGTCAATATCATGTGGATGTGAATTCATATTATGAGATTATACTATGTCTACATTATGGTAGGTAATGATGAGGTATACAACAGTGTAATGGAAGCACTGTGATATGTGGCATGTTGGGAAAGCATGGATTGTGGAAAGACACTAGAAGCAAAGTTGCTTGGTAGAGATAGTGTGGTCTCTCGATGTGTAGTACCACTATTGTGTACATGTTGTACATATTGTTCATGTTGTACATTTTATGTTGTATACATGCGGTGCTATGTACAAAAGGTTTTATGCACATGTCAGATATGCGGTGTTGTGCGCATATGGTTCTTTACAGATGTTGCATATGTGGTCTTGTGTACATATGGCATTGCATGCATGTTGTATATATGGTGCTATGTACATGCAATCTTGTGTACATGATTGTACATATGATGTTGTGTGCATGTGGTGTTGTGTACATGTTGCACATTGGGTGTTGTGCGGAGGTGGTGATCTGTACATGTCATGCATGTGGTGTTGCGTACATGTCGTGCATATGGTGTTGTGTATATGTCGTGAATATGGTGTTCTGTACAAGTGCTATTGTGTACACATGGTGTAGGTGGTCTTTTCTACATGTGGTGTTATTGATCAGGGGCTCATGTTCCAAGTGTCGTAAAATGCTCAAAATTGAAACTGCTCAAAATTGGCTCGAACCTAAATGACCGGATAGAGCTCGTCCTCTCGATTCCGGTGCCACAAACAGTTCAAAAAATGGTCGCCGTATGTGAAAGTTATGTCAAAAACAAAATCGCCCAATAACCCTTAATTTTTGAATTTTCAAAAAAAATTAAAAAAAGAATTTTCAATGGAATATTCCTTGGAATATTCCATGGAATATTCCTTAGAATATTCCATGAAATATTCCTTCTGGATGGGCCAATCAGAAGCTGCCACGTGACAAGCTCGGAGGCTGCCACGTGGCTCAGGTGACGTAAGCAGGTTTATGGGTGCATTTCAAAATATGGTGGCGGTGAGGTTCGATCCCACGACCTCTCGCCTATCAAATACAGGGCTTACCATTAGGCTATAAAGGCGGATTTGTTAAAAGGGCAGAGGTTAATGTATTTAAAATTTAAATTTGAACTGCGGCGGGAAAAGAAGGGGGCCAGCCCCCCATACCATATGACCTAGGGCCGAGAACCGTGGGCCAAATTTAACCACGAGCGCGCAATCCGAGGCACAAACCGTCGATCAACCTAGTCACATGTAGAAATTTCGGTCAATTAACTGCAGTTTAGTTGGCGGATTATTTGGCGGAGTGCCAAATTTGGCAGCCTGCCATAATTGGCGGAGCTTAACTAAAGTTAGCTGGAGTTCTTTTAGGGGAAACTGGCAGTTGGCATTAAATGGCCATAACTTTGGCTAGGAAAGGCGGTTTTGGACGAATTTTTTTTTTGATTTTGGGTACTTTGGACTTTCTGAATCCATTGGCATAGGTATTTCTTCCATCAGAGGTCATTTGCATAGGTTTTGGAGCCGTGGAAGTTCTAGGAGCCACCAGGGCCCAGTATTGTGAGAACTGTTTTAGGTTGCAGGTATCCATTGGAGGTGAACCAGTAGTCAATCCTAAAGGATTCATGTGTTTTGAATCTGATTTTACAGTCCATTTCACTTATAGAGACTTCTATTCAGCTGTAAATTCATTTTGAGCATTTAATTAAAACGAGGACTGACCCATTTGGGAGCCTTGGACCCAGCAGACGTAGCCCAGGAGGGGTGAACTGCTTCATCAACTTCTTTTGCATCTGTGGTTGATTTATTTTGTAGAACAAATTCGTTTAATGTGTTAAACAGTAAAAGGAAATAATTCTGCTATGCTTGAATGGATCATGAACAGCTGAAAATTTCATTTGTTTCTTTACTGCAAGACATGGGAATCTTTGAAACATGTTTACTACTGAATTGAATACCTGCAAACCTTTTTCAAGTAGTTTCAAATTTAGATCAGTTATGTACATGTTGTGTAGGTGGTACTATGTACATGCGGCATTGTGTAAAAGTCATACACGTTGTGTTATAGGGATCGTGTAGTCATTGTATCTTGACATGTGCATTTGTTTTGTTGTACTTTGTGTACATATATGTATTGTGTTCTACACTAGATCTAAGTGTGTGTGTTGTGTTGTATGTCGATATAGGTTCATATGTTGTCTTGTATGTGAGATGTAGGTGTATGTGGTGTGTTATACATCAGGTGTAGGTGTATGTGTTGTGTTGTATAGTAGGTATAGGTGCATGTATTGTGTGATGTTGTATGTTGTGTGTGGTTGTATGAATGTGGTGTAAAACATGTTTATGTATACATTCTTGAAGAATAAGAGAAGGAACTGGGTGCTTGCCAGGTTTGGCAACCGATTCAGTGTGTGTATGGAAAGAACAAAGGAGAAGAAAAGAATTGATTGAAGGATAAGTATCAACATTTTATTTTAGTTTTAATTATGAATGTGATATATGAATCTGACTTATGATGGTTGCATGTGATTTATGATTTTGATCTATGATTGTTGTGTTTTGAGCTAACTATATGTGATATGTTTATATGTGACGATTTGATCAAACAACTAGTTTGACTTGTTGTGATACGAAGTAAATAGAATTGTAGGTGTACCTTATTGATGAGCTACTAATAATGTATGATTTGAATTTATTTCAATTTATTTTGAATCTAATGGAAATTATGTGCTTTTTATATGAAAGCATGGAAAATGCCTAGTTTGGATGGTTGGAATTGGCCGTCGAATGTTAACATGAGTTGTGAAAGGAATTGGAATAGGTAGCAGTATGCTGGTAGAGCATTCAGGAGCCAGGCTATTGTGGGAAATTGGTACCCAATAGTGTCCATTGATTTCCATGAGGATGCTATGACCAGTATGATGGTTTTGAGGCAGGGATGTGCCTTGGCTTTTTGATCTGCTGATGTGAGGAAGCCTTACCAGGGTATGGATCACCTGGAAAAGGGACTGTCAAGGAAGTTAGAAGGTGAGTGACTGCACGAAAGGGGTGGCTAGATTTCCTAAGGGAATGTGTAGTAGAGAAGCGAACATCTAAGAATGAATATGTTTGGTCATTAGTATTTCCAAATGGAATAGATGCACATTGGGAGTGTTCCCTGGAATAATGCGTTGATAGTTTTTCACTAAGGGGACATGTAGCATGGGATTGTTGTGTTTGATATTGGATGCAACTTTCACTTTGGAAGTGGATTCTGGACTTCGTGGAAAGGAGGTGAATCCTAGTATTACTTTGAGGGTGGATGTGTGAGCCTATGGACTACCTTGTAACTGATACGAGAATCATATCCTTTTATTTTCTGGTTGAGTAAATCTGCATATGTGTATATTATTGTAAATATTGTATTGAGATAGATTTATAAAGCTCCATAGAGAGTATGATTATTCGTTAGTTGAATAAAATGTTCATAAGTATATGTGGTTTTTATTGTAAATATTGTAATGAGTTATCTTATAAAGCTCTACTAAATGGTAGGATTGTCATGTTTTCAACCAAGGTCATTGTAAATACTACAATGAGCTAGGTTATAAAGTACCATACGTAGGATATTTTAGTTTTTAGTGGTCTTATTAGTTATAGGTGTCATTGAACATAGAGAATGGTCTTCCCCCAAGGGGGAGGGTTTTGTAACAACCCTAGTCAAAAAAATCCACATAATAAAGTTAATAAAGGAAAAAATAAGACCAAGATCATGGGACATGTATTCCAAGTTGAATGTTGGGAAACACATCCTAGCGTGGGTGTTCATTTGGTTTATTAGGGATAAAGGAAATTGGAAAAGGTAATGGAAAAGGCATTGAAAAGGAAAAGTTGCATTAATTAGCATTTTATTTATGAAAATAAAAGAAATTAGAAGAAAAGGAAGGTGAAAGGCCACATGTTGCATGTGAGGAGGAAAATGAAGGAAAAGTAATGAAAATTGAAGAAAACAAAGGCATCATTAATAAAAAGGCTTCCAAGGATTATTTCACAACCTTTTCTCAGTTCAGTTTTGGAGCTCTCTCTCTATTCTCTTAACTCTCCCATACTCTTTGAAACTTTGAGTATTCTTGGAGAACTCTAGCATTGGAGGAAAGTTAAAAAAGGAAGGAGAAGAAAGAAAGAGGAAGCAAGGATCAAGTAAGGAAGAGCGAGATTCAAGAGACTACAATGGGATTACTTGTAGGTATCAAGTATCATGTCTAATTTACTTGCTATTTTTGACATGCATGGTACATGAATGTGTGTATTTGGTTCTCTTGTTGTCATTGGAATGGGTCTTTCTAAGTGTGAAAGTGGTTTTCAACCTTGCCTTTCCATTTCCAAATAGCCATGGTGTGTTTGGGTTCTCTTGTTTTCATTGAGCTGCATTGTGGGATGGTTTTTTGAAATTGACAGGGGTGGTCTTAGGGGAGAAACACAAGGCGTAGGAATCCCTAGACCGATGAAGGTGGGATTTTGGTAAAGCCTAATTGTGTATGCCCTCATTAGGACTAGGAATCCTTAACTGTTTAATGGCATGATATACATTAAATCCAAGACGGTGGAGCCTCTTTGGGCCTAGGAATCCTAGACCGTTAAATGGCAGGATATATGGTAAAGCCTAGAGGTGGAGATAGACAAATTCCTCATGGTTTAGGTGGAGAGACCTGGAGGCATCGATGATTGTTTAAGGCCTAGTGATCCAGTGGGATTGCATAAGGCCTAGTCTTATTGATGACGGTTGTGGGCTTAGGAATCCCTTTGTTGTATATACAGTAAAGCCCGAGGAAGCCTTGGATGGTTTTTTTTTAGTCCCACATCTGTGCTTGGAATATGGCATGGGGTTGATTGGCTGAAATAAAGATTTGGTTCAGCCCAATCATGGCCGGGTGGTTCATGGAAGTCCCTGAGTTGGTTGGCTTATGCATATAATAATAAGAACTCCTTTTCCTTTGGTATTTCATTTTTAAATGCAGTTTTTTATGCGTGGCTTTAATTTTTGATCTATTATTGTTATTCTGTTGGTTATATGTTGGTCATAAGCATGTTTCCTGACATAATTTGGTTATGGATCTCATCATGATTTGATTTGTACATGAAATGTGAATGATTATATGATCTAATATATGATAATGCATCTATTATGATAAGGCATCAGTTCTTCTTGGCGAATCTTAGATAAATATGAGACCCCTATGCTCAGATTTATGGTTATGACCTATAGATTACATAATTGTGATATGCTTGACAAAATTTCTGTCATGGCTAGTTTTCAATAGTATTTTTTCACACATATTGCACTTCTTTGTGACATAACCTGAAGTGCCCGAAACATGATCATTATACAGTATACTCATCCATGTATATAGTTTAGATCCCTCCTTTAACTTTACTTAGAAAATGCATGGAGCTTTCCTTGAAGAAATAGCTCTTAAAACCCTAAAATGAGGGTCATCACTCTTATAAAGCTCAAAACCATGATGGTCGCCTCTTGCAGCATGTTTTACCCATGATGGCATCACTCTATTCCCTGTCATACTTGAAATGATCCCAAAAAGGTAATTTTCTTGAAGAGGATGGGAAGCTTCATAATCTAGAAGCTTCCAAAGCGGCGAGCTAGAGATGGTTTCACATAGATGAGGTTGAATCCTCCTAAATTGAGCTCTTTGTCTTATCCCTATGAGCTACATCCTTGAGATGTGGGCCTAATCCTATCTTTGGAGGAGTCCTGACTCCCTCTCCCAACCTATAAATTCCTCCTCTCCCATTCCCAAATGGTTGGTTAGGTTAGAGGCTGGGTTGATCTATGTCCATTTGCACCCCTATGTTGAGCTTGTGCTTAGAGGTTATTCATTAGACTTAGAGGAGTGCTATAGATTTTCTTGGCTTGGACTTGGATTACCACTCAAGGAGAGCCTTTTAACATCAAGGCTATGGTTGTAAACTTCCCCTTTATTATTTAAATAATAGTACAATTGTTGGTTCATCTTCCCAATATATATGTTCATGTATGTATTTGTTTGGCATTCCTTGATCAGGTAAATAGATTATTATTGGATTTACTATTAGTTTTAGCATGCTTTGTTGTCTCTTGGTTGTTTTTACAGGTACATAAGTGCTAGAAGAAGCAGGAGCAAGACCTTGACACAAGCAATTCGAGGATTTCAACAAAGGAAATCGGATTAGTATAAGAACAAGGTAGGCCTTCTCTCTTGTTCTATTTTTCAATCACAATCTGGGAAGATGTCTAGTTGATTGTCCTCTCAAGTTTCTAGACCCACTCATTAGGCTAGAGGGACCATCTCTATCCACAGAGAGGATTAACCTTGTCAACAACTAGTAGGGGTTATGTCAATTCCTTATACCAATGTTTTCATTAGTAGCTTTATTCATTGTTATTTATCATTTATGGAAGCTTCATGAAGTTATGGGCAAATGATTGAGACCTAGCCCTAGAAATGTGGCACAAAATCTGGGGTCGTTGGCTCAGAACTGCCTAGAAAAGGCCATAATCATAAACACGCCTTGCTGTGCGAGCAACTGGAGGATATCGGTGGCATGCATGGCTTGTCATGGGAGTGATTGGGGGCCTAGATCAACACAATGACAAGTTGTCTCAGGGGTTGGGTACAGTGAAAGCGTTGGTTGTCTCTTGAAGGTTTTATAGCTCCTTAGAAAGGTCATAATAGTTTGGTTTGGTCGGTGCCACTTCCTTAGCTATACATAGGGAGTTGAATCACAACATAGTAACTCTTCATCACATGTTTACCCCGGTGGATTGGTTAGCTTAGGTAAATGTGGTAGGAGGGTGTTACAACCAGCCTCTCCCCTAGTTCTTGTATTGGACAATGTTTCTTTTTAGTTTTTGAAGAAACAAGATCTCTCATAATAGCCAATGTGTCACTTTCTTTTGATGATATGTGCCTCCATAAAGAAGACAATTTTTTTTAAATATATGCATGGGATCTAGTAAGTGGAAAATATTAAGATGCTCCCAATATGGGAACTTATAAAAGACAGATTTCCTTTTCATCTGAATGGGAAATTTCTCAACATAAGTATTGAAGAAATCTATATCATCAAACATAGGCTCCCCATTTGAATCAAACATTTCAGCCAACTCCTTCTCCTTCTCTATTACATATGCTCTAAGCCATCCAACTGGTGTCATTATTGCAAGCCTTTCAGTTCTCTCTGGTTTACCATTAAAAGCATACGTTTCTCTTCTATAAGGTGTTCTTCTGGGAGGAATACCATGGAGCAGTCATACACTAGCTTTTGTAGGTGTTCATACCACCTAACCTTTAGAGAGGGTCCACAAAATTTACATGCGTGATACCCTTTTGTTACAGGACTTGAAAAATTATTGTATACAGGTCAACACGCTAGTGACCATGAAGATCTCAACAATTGCAATGAATTAAATTAATATGTGAAACAATATTATTACTAAACAAATCAATAAGAATGTCATTTATGAGAGAAAACTCCTATGCTTGGATAGTCATGTATGGTGTAAGCACATATGCCATACAACGTAAAACTTCTCTATATTGCAATGGGGCTTGATAATGATCCTACACATGTATCCCTTCCCATAATTCATTAAATTCATCTACCAATGGTTGTAAGTAGACATCTGTATTCCTCACTTTTCTTCTAGTAGGGACTTTGAGAGCCAACATATGATGTTCATTCTTCATGGACAACCATGGCAGAATATTGTTATTGATCACTACTACGAGCCAAACAAAATAGTTGGTTTTTAGAGGGAATATGGCTTGACACCATTCATGGCTATGTTGAGTCATAAAATTTGTACTTCAACCTTGAATATTTCAGGCCATGAATCCTCTATATGCTTCGTGGCTATTGAATATGTTTGGATTTTCATAACTCATGAATCACTTATGTGTGAGGCATGCCATCCTTGCAGCGTAGCTAATTATTTGCAACGAAATAGTAATTAAATCCTTGGGATTATACTCATGTGCCTCAATATATTATGAGGAGGACCATGTGATTTACCCTTTTTTTTTAATTATAGTACTTTCATGCCCACATTTCAGACATATCTCTTTGTCTGCATATTATCCTCTATATATAATACAATCATTCAAACATGCATGATATGATATGTACTAAACACCCAACATTTTCAACAACTTATTTTCCTCTTCCCAACTACCCAACAAGAGGTTATCACTCAGAAGAACTTTATCTTTGATTAATATCCTAATTAATGGGGAATATAATTGTACAATATCAATACCTAACATTCATAAAATCAACCATTTTTTTATTTGATTGTGTGACAAAATATAAGGAACTTGATCGATCATGCAAGTCAGTTACCTCAACATTGTCAAGAGGCATGCATTTGATATACCAAATTTTTCTTTCACATTGTACAAAAATTTCATTGTCCCTCACTAAGTAGACTTTGAATTTCCACCAGGTCCAAAAAGAGGGGTGGTGGAATAATATTTCAGGCTTTCGAATAGGGTATCACTGATATGAGCTTCATCCTCTAGCTCATCATTCTGCAATGCATCTGACAACATTTCATCCATGGTAGTTGTATCCCATAAGTAATCATCCACACCAACCTCCATTCGATTACCTCCATTTGAAACTTGTGATGAAGAACTACTATTGTTGTATTCATTCCTAATTTGTGAATCTAGACATTGGTTGATTCAACTATTCTTTGTATGATTCCTCTTTGAGTCTTTCTCTTAATGAAACCTTCACTCGACTTGATGTTTTAGTGGGGTTCATTAGAAGATGGTAGGTGGGTTGCTCATCATCACTAGAATCCTAATCTCAAAAAATATTCAACTTCATTAGTACAATATCAATGATATTAATAAGCATGACAATGTAATTAGTTTGTTGGAATTTCAGTATACCAAACAATTATTCCCATCATTGATGCATGATTGTATCTAGAATATGCCTTGTTCCAATTGCCAAGGTGGGTTTTCCATTTACATTGAGCAATTGCTTGCGATATGTTTCTCTTGATAAGAGCTTCTGTCTTTTTTGAAAATAATATGGAGTAATATTTTCTACATCTGAACTCGATTCCGAATCTGGATCCTCCAAATAGTTTGCATAAATTTTTATTCAAATTGATGTGGATTAAAAAAATTAAATTTAATTACATAATCAAAATATAAATAAAATCTTAACTTGATTGAGATTGAAAGGGAGAACTCCGCGAGGGACTTTGATAAGTAATATGGAATGAGTTGGAATTTGAAGAATTACCGATTTGATATTATTGAGATTTTTATATAAATGCATTGGTTCTCTTGAGTATCGAATGCACCGATGTGTAGAGAAATTGAATAAAAGAAAGCATGATATTTTTCTTCTTTTTTTTTTTAATTTCAAAAACTAGCGACAATTGATTTTTTGAAATCTAATTTCATAAAGTCTTTTAAATAGTAAAAATGTATTCACCATTTCATTATTTTACCCAAAATTTCAAGGGAGTGATTTGCAAGAGAGATATACCATGAGCACTATGCATCAACAATATAATAATTTGGACTAGTAGAACTATTCAGAAGATTTGAAGCTAAAAGGTATGGTGAGTCACTCAAAAACCTACATAGTAAATTTTAAGTTTCACTTTCTATTTTACTAATAAAAAAATTTACAATTTTTGTTAGAGTTTAATTAGAAGAGATATCATTTGCAAGAGAATATTAGATTAGAATTAAAAAAAAAATTGGTTACGATCTCTCTTCCTATTTAAGTCTAATTAAAATTAAAAAAAAAAAACAAAAAATTATATACTTACCTTAAACCCTTTCTTATTTTGCAAAATTTCACATTAGGGTTTAACTTTCTCTACCACTTCACAATTAGGGTTTTTCAATTTAGATATTTTAGATTTAATGGGTTTGTGTACTTATAATAAATAGGGCATTTGACATATAAAGTAGCAGAATCACTTATTAAATTAGATTTGAACCTTGTTGGTAAATTATAACACTTTCGATTCTCTCTAGTCTATTCATCATTGCTCTCAGTGTAATATAACGCACTGGCACACCTATTCCTAATAGCACCATTAAATCAAAAATCACATCGTCAACCCTCCTTTATCTTAAGAAATGACCATATGTTTCGTTGTGCCTCCTATGTAACATAACACACCGGGGCTACTTGAGTAACATAATGCACCGATATATTATAACACATGGTATCTTATCCAATATTTTCATTTGTTGCTTCGAGTGTAATATAACACAGTAGCACGCATGTTCTTAATAACACCTCTAAATTATTCCACTGAGTTTAGCCTTAAAAATCACACTATCGGTCCTCTCCTTTATTTTTTAAAAATTGTTATATGTTTCATGGTGCACCCTCTATAATATAACACACCAGGGCTACTTGAGTATTTCAACACATCGCTGTATTATAACACTTTTGATTATATCCAACCTGTTCATTGTTGCTCTCGGTGTAATATAACACATTGACGCGTATCTTCCTAATAGCATCGTTAAAGCATTGTATTGCATTTAGCCTTACCAATTGCACTGTCATAATTTAAAATTAATTTTAGAAATTAATTTTGCAAGATGATGATGAATAATTAAAATCCTGGTGCATTTAATGTTATAAATGAACTGGTGGATTTATCTGATTAAACGCATCAATTTATATATATATATATAGTAATATATATATATATATATATATATATATATATTTGAAAATTTATTTGATTTATTTGATATATCTATGGTTTCTATATTGAGTCTTATTGGTTATATATTGATAAACAAATGTCTCAGAATGTCTCAAGTAACAAAAAATTGATCGACAGAATGATAACACATCAAAAAAATTAGATAAGGCAAGTTCTTTGTACTTTTTTTACAAAATTAATATCTTTGAACTATATACAAGTTTAATGAATATGTATTAGTTGGTTTGTGTCATGTAGAACCACAAAATGAAGAAGGTTGATAAGATTATTTCTATTCTATGTGCAGAAGAGCATAAAATCCTAATAAAAATTGCAAAGTAATGAATAAGTTGAATGAAAAAATACTATTAAATATGAGTTTTTTTTTTTTAATTTTCATTAGTAATATACTTAAGAATATTAGATAACATGTTTCAAACAATCTATTAATTCATATATGTTTAATGTTCTACAGGGAGCAACAATGGAGGAAAATATCAATGTTGTTCTAAGAAAAGAAAATTTATGGAACATGTAAATGATGATGGATTGGTCCTTAGCTCATCTAGAGTGGTGTTAGAGGTTAATGAAAGGGGGTATCTTTTCACAGAACTATGAGCAATATAGTGGAAGAAACGTATAGATGTACTTTCCATTTACAATACAAAAATCAATTCAATTATTTTAAGAATGAAATTATATCTAAACTACAGGAAGCGTTTCCAAAGCAATGGTCAATGAGACATGTCAAACTTGCAATAGTAAAAACATTCAAAAACAACAACAAAAATTCATTCAAAAGTTAATATTCGTAATTGTACAAAATGAATTTGTAGAATTATATGTATATATTACTACAACCCATTAATTCATTAATCCCGATTTTTTTTATTTAGTTTTCATATATCATTATAAAAATAGTCTATTACTTTTTTCAGGAGGATCATGAAAATCCGAAATGATCAACTTGCTGATATATGAAACATGCCAGTAGGAATGTCCAAAAAAGTGTATAAGGAGATGGTAAAAAATGTGGACATGATTGCATCATAGGAGGAGCCATTTAACAACAACGAGCTTGAAATATATGTTTTCATGATTGACTTTGTACATATAAAAATGTAATTTAGCATTAAATGCTAATTTTCAAGTGTTTTCTTGCAGAAAAGAAAACAATATGGAACTCATTCATCACATAAAATGTGATGACAAGGAAGAAAAAGGTTGATTTCAAAGCTTGCGGGTAATTGTTAATATTTCCTTATAACAACTCAAGGTTTTATTTTTGAATATTTTAAGTTGTTTTACAACAACCATCCTTTAATGTCTTCAAATACATGCTAACACACAAAGAAGAGCCATCAAAAGAATTGATTGATGTTGGGTTAAATAACGATTGTGAGTATATGTTGGCATATCAAAAATTAATTGTGGAATTTGTAAGTATCTATGTTGTTTTACTTCTTTGAGTTTATAATTAATAGAACAAAAAGTCCTTTATATTAAATTTATGATTTATAATAGGGTTTAAAACATGCAGGAAACAATGTATGAAACTACATCAGTAGAAGACTTGTTGCAAGAAGGCATGAGACATGGTTTTGAAATCATGTGCATAATTTATGAGTCACTTCTTGATATGGTACATTGCTATTCTATATATGTCAATGTATACTATTTATTTCAATTTTTATTATTCTCACCAATGTACATGCACCCAATGCACTTTATTTTTATGTTTAGAGATGGAACATGATCAAGAAGATGAAAACAATCAATGAAATCAACAAAAAAATCCTCCAAATAACCCAAGTCATGGAAGTATTTTGAGCATTGGTAGCAGTTCTAATGAAGAATGATGGTCTATTTGGATATCAATACAACCTGTTGTATTTTTTGAAATAATTGTTTGTGAAAGTCATATTTTTTGTTTAATGTAAACATGGACATAGTGTCCCAATTGAAAGAAAAGGGGTTACCAATAACAATCCCATTTTACATGACAAAGAGACTCTTATTGATATATAATAAATAATATTTTTAATTTATCCTATTGTGTTATCCAATGCCATTGTGAAATGTACACACCATTATTAAATATTATAAATGAAGAGATGTGAAATATGATAATATAAAAAATTTAATCCAAACTTCATATAAAAATACACTAATCAAATATTTAATTTATATGAATATTGTTATAAGATATATGTCAATTTCTCAATGAATAACAAATTTAAAAAATTACAATAATTTCACTATCATAGGTCGCTGTCTCCAAAAAAGACAAAATCTCATACAAACACATTGGTACATCCTTAACATAAAAAAGCACCGATGTTTTACTTTAAATAAAACCACCGTGATGTCATCTTTCAACATAGTTCGTTATATTTCGGAAAATGATAACATTGTGGCTTTCAGATCTTCAGGCACCAATATTGTTTTTAATTAATGCCTTACTGCATTGTAACTCTTAACGCACCAATGCTTTAATAGAACTAACACCCTACACTTCTACAAAATATAATTTCCTTTCCCAATGCACTATTAAAATTAACAACACTGGACGTTACGGTGTTGCATGTTTAATATAAATCATTGAAACTGCAATAAATTTTTTGCATGCCCCAAAGTCATTCCTTCATCAAATAATGACTAGGGATTTTATTATATAAGAATCACTACGATATACGTTTCAAGGTCAGGTGATCTTTAAGTTGAAGGCAATGGGAATTCTTTTTCTTAAGCACTGGGGTGGTATACATTTTAGGCTACATTGCTGTTTCAATTAAACACCTTGGTACTTTTAATTATGTATAAGTCCTGGTGCATTTCTATAAGTAGCGCACTGGGCCTTCTTGTTCCATAAATTGCACCAAGAAAAACATCCATTGAAACCTCTGGCTACCCAAATTTTTCAGCTGTAATGATTTTTTCTTTATAATCTCTGCTAAAACATCTGTTCCCATAAATAGATGTTTTAGAGGATGTTTTTTTTTACATTTTTTGTCAATTTTATAGCACTAGAAACCTCTGTTATAACCTCCACTAGAAGGTCTTTTCCTTGTAGTGCCTCTTGCAACTACATAGGAAACATCTTCACATGTTCATTCTGAAACTGATAAGGACACCAATTTTATTGAATGCATTAAACACATCCACTAATAGGTTCATGATATCCTAGATAAATTCAATACCAAGTATAAACAATGTCATGATCAACATTGGATACCACATAAGTTTCGAGTGGGCAACAAGGTGTGGTTGCATTTACAGATGGAATGACTTGTGGATCCCATCATAGGTTATGCCATGTTGATACAAGCCTTACACCATCACCAATGCTATGGGTGATAATCATTTCGAGCTAAGTATTCCCCCCATTCCTTGGCATTCACCCAGTATTTAATATGGACCACCTTCAGCCATACTTACCACCATTGTTGAACAAATCAGACATTGTTGAGTAGTCAACAGCAACATAGCTCAATCTAGATTGCATTAAACATGCCACAACTGATTTTATCATGGACAAACAAATTAATAACATGTGCCAATAGAGGATCCATTTGTGTTGGATTGTCAAAGCTGGTTAGGTCTTGCACTAAGGCAAGTGGCTCACTAGGAACCAAGTTCAACAAAATTTTCCACATATCATGTAGGAACTCAACATAATGGGGACCTGTTGAAGGTTCGAGATGACCATTAAACATTATAATGGAGGCAACCTAGCTGAGAACTTAACACAACTCCTTTTCCATTTGCAATGGTGGTTCCAATTGGTTAAATTATATCCAGTTACCTTCTCTCTATCTATAATGGCTTAAATTATACCTTTTTCTTACCAATAGAGAAGAGGGATCATATTAGCCCTCTTACTGAGCTTAGGCAAGAAAGTGATCCTTAAGATGATACAAGGCTCAACCAAGACACAAATAAATTTTTCCTATTCGATAAGAATACTTCTATAAATGTGATGATTATTCTAAATGCAAAGTAATCCTATAATGCAAGAAAATATAAATAAATCCTAAGCCTGTCTCGATTAGGAAGACGTGAATCTAACACAACCAAGAGCAATGTAACACCCTCCTCCCACATCTATCAAAGCAACTAGCCAACCAGGGTAAACATGTGATGAGAGGCCACTATGATAAGATTCAACCTCCTTGGTGACTTTAAGGAAATGGAATTGAGAGAACATCACATACAGTCATTCAACATCATCCAAATAACCTTCAGGAGACAAGCCAGCTACTCAGACTGCCTACCCCTAGGTCCCACTACTGTTTGAGAGACTTAGGGCAGGGTAACACTACCTAGACATTGCCCAGGCAAGTTAGTTTCAGGACTAATGCTCATCAGACATTGCCGAGGTGCTTTATAACACTTCCCAGACACTTCCCAAGCAAGTTAGTCTCAACGCTAATGCTAGCATTCTAGGATTTGAGCCACCTTTTTCAGCCCAGAGCTCGGGACACTACCCATAATGGAATGATCACTTAGAATTAGTAAGGATGCAAGGAAAAATTGATGCAAAGGAAACAATATGAACAACATCATCATGAGACCCCTACTAGCCATGACAAGCATTTCATCAAACATATCATTAACATGTAACCTGCAAGCGTAAATAACAGAATTAAGTGTAGGGATATCATACTTATCTGAGAATCGCTATGAACCATTGTTCCCTCATGACATTTCCTGTATTATCCTCCATTAACTCATAAACACATTATCCATTCATATACAAGTAAAAACATGCTAAGAGCCATACATAGCTGGTGTCATGAAATGTGCATATAACCAGCATATTAGCAACAGAAATACAATACACGTATTAGCCATCAAATCCATAAATACATCAATACCTTTACACATGAAGATCAAGGGAATGGATTTCTCATTAATGAATGCAATGAACCAACCAGAGATGAGACTACCACATTCCACTGAACTGTAGAATGGCTGAGCCAAATATCTCTTCATCCATTCACCCTTGTGAGATATTCCAAGCATGAATGTGGGATCTCATAGATCACATCAACCAAAACTCATCGAGGGCCTCTAGAGGCCATCCACCTCAACTCATAAAACAGTGATTCCACCTCATGGTCGAACATTACCAAAACCATCATCAGATTGGTCTCCATCCAAGCCTTCCAGGGCTTCTAGAGAATTTATCCAACCAAGGCTTGTAGAGCTAGTAACTCAACCCACAGCTTATACAGGGCTTCTAGAGCGTTTGTTCAACCAAGGCTTCCAGGACTAGTAACTCAACCCACCAAGGGCTTCCAGAACTAGTAACTCAGCCCAAGCGGTTACAAGGCTTCTAGAGCATTTGCTCAACCAGGGCTTCCAGGACTAGTAGCTCAACCCAAGCTATGGAAACATGAGAACCAACCAAAATAAAGCAATGAAAGTAAACCCACAATCACCATGGCTATCTAGGAAATGGAAAGGATAGGCAATCCACTATCAATCCTGACCATCCTCCATGCTAATGACAGATCATAACCAAGAAACCACATGCATGTGCCATACATGCCAAAACTACTAAAGAAATCATACATGCAACTGAATACCTACAAGCAAATATGATGTAGTTGTTGATGCCGATGCCTTCTTGCACTTTCATGCTCTTCCTTTGCCTTCTTGCTCCAAGAATCCAAGTATGCCACATCCTCCAAGAGTGCTCCAAGAAAACTCTAAGTATCCAAGAGTATGAGAGAGAGAGAGAGAATAATGAGAGCGCTCCAAAACTAAATTGATCAAGCCTTCACCACTGATCCTCAGAAGCCTTTTTATTAATGAGGCCTCTATTTTCTTCATTTTCAATTATTTTCCTTCAATTTCCTCCTCACATGCAACCTGTGACCTTTCACGTTACTTTTCTCCTAATTTCCATTATTTTCATAAATAAAAATGCCAATCAACGCCTCATGCCTTTCCAAAACCTTAGCCATTGCCTTTGCCAGTTTCCTTAGCCATAAACAACCAAATGAACATCCACTAGGATGTCCTATCCACCATTCAACTTGGAATATGTGTGCCATAATCTGTGGTATTTATATATTTTTACATGGAATTTTCTCCAGGGCTGTTACAAAACCCTCCCCCTTGGGGGAACACCGTCCTCGGTGTTCAATGACACCTATAACCAAATGACTATTGAAAACAAAACATATTTCCCATGGAGCTTTATAACACAACTCGTTGTAGTATTTACAATGAAAGACATACTCAAATTCAAAATCTCATGACAACATGATAACATACCACACACTGGAGCTTTATAGCATAGCTAATTATGGTATTTACAATGATATACACATATACACGTCTTCATAACCAACAAATAAAGGATACAATGCCCATATCAATCAATAAGGGAATCCATAGGCTCACACCTCCACCCTCAAAGTAATACGAGGATTCACCTCTTTCCCAGGAAGTATAGAATCCACTACATATTCAAATATGCATCTAATGTCTAATGCTATAATCCTGCGCCACTTGTCCTCTCAGCGAATAGTTACCGACTCATTGTTCTAGGGTAAACTCCCAATGTGCATCTGATACCATCTAGTAATTCTAATGACCAAAACAAATCCATCCGTGACCTTCCCTTCTCTGCTACAGAGTCCCTCGGGAATTAGGTCACCCCTCGTGTGTAGTCACTCACCTTCCAAGTTCCACTGGCACCCCCATCTCGGGCAATCCATTCCTTGGCAAGGATTCCTCACATCAAAAGATACAACAACTAAAGCATATCCCTACCTTAAAACCATCATATCGGTCATAGCGTGCTCATGGAAATCAATGGACACTATTGGGTACAAGTGTCCCACAATGGCTCTGTTCCTAAACTGCTTTACCAAAATACTATTGCATGTTCCAATTTCTTTTGCTGTTGCTTCCAATTCTTGAAGTCGATTTAAATCTCCCAATTGGGCATTTCATGGATTCCTATACCAAGCACATAAATTCCATTAGAATTGAAATAATTTGAAATAAATTCATATCATACCTCATTGGTAGCTAATCAATAAGGTACATTTGTAATCATTTTCGCTTCCTATCACAAGAAGTAAAACTAGCATCTTTTACCAAATCAATATGTATAAAAATATTACATCAAGTTAGCTCAAAACACAACCATCATAGATCAAAATCATAAATCACATGTAACAATCATAAACCAAAATCATAGATCATGAACCAGAATCATAGATAATAAATAATAATCATAATTCACATGTAATCATCATATACCTAACTCATAAGTCACATGCATAATAAGACTAAAATACAATACTGATACATATCCTCCATCAATCCTTACTTCTGCCTTTGTTCTTTTGTATAAAGATTGGATTGGTTTCCACACCCAGCAGAAACCCAGTGCCTTCTCCTCTACTAGGTGCACATATGCATAGTGTGCATTAAACACATACAACCACACTTGACACACAACACATTAAATACATGCACCTACACCTAACATACAACGCATACACCTACATCCGGTGCACAACACAGTGCATCCATCTATACCCAATCTGAAATACCACCCAATACATGTACCTACATAGAGTACAACACAACAAGTACACATTCCGCAATACCACGACTACATGATGCACATACATAATACCGCATGCCCATAACACAGCATGATGACATGCACACAATACCACACGTACACCAATACCATATGTATAACATGTACATAGTACCACTAGCACATTGCGCCACCTGCACAATGTTTGCGCAACATCACATGTACATGGAACCACATGCACAATGTGCAAACAATACCACATGTACACTACACCACTATACAATGCGTACACAATACCACATGTACACAATACCACACACACAACATGTACGCAACAACACATGTACATAGCGCCACATGCACAACATGTAGATAGCACCATATGCACACAACGCCACTTGTACAATATGTACACAACACAACACACACATGGCACCACTTGTACAATCATGCACACCACACCATATGTATATAGTGCCAGTGTATCACATGCATGCAACACCACTTGTACATAGCACTGTAGATCCAACACGTACATAGCATCATCTAGACACAGTACTACATATCCAACATGCACATAGCATCATATGCACACAATGCTACATATCCATCATGCACACAATACAATATGCACAAAATAATGCGTATCCAACATGTACATAGCACAATCTGTACCCAACACTGAATATGCAACATTCATACAATACTATCTGTACTAACAACCCATATGCATTATTCACAGAACCCTATTTGTACCATCCTATACATAACATTGCATAAATAACATGTACACATGCTATGCATTTGAAACACCACAAGTGAACACATCATCGATACAACATATACAATGTATGCACAACAATATTACCACACATCCAAAGCCACACTGTTCTTACCAAGAAACCTTGCTTCCAGTGTCTTATTCATGCTTATCCTAGCATGTCGCAGACCACACTGCTTTCACTTCACTGATGTATCCTTCAACATTACCTGTCATAACATAAATATAGGAATAATACAACTATACAATACCAAATATTATCCACATGATACTGACCTCATATATTTGTGGTGACTACTCTTCCCAATTGATTTCTCATGAACTAGGAATCTCTTCATGCCATTCACCTACATAAGAAATTATTCTGCCACAAGAATGATCCTGACAACCCTATCAAACAATGACATAGATACATACATACATACATATATAATCATTACTTAAAAAAATCATCATCCTACCAAACAACAACATATATACATACATACATGTATACATACATAAACATCAACATAATCATGATGATAACAAAATTGCCAGATAACATAAGGTCTAGGTGAAGAGAAATTCCTTTATTCATGCAACACATGCGCAACATTGAGAACAATAGTTCCAAACATAGCCAAGGCATACGATGCCTCAAATCCATTTAATTTACCTTTTTGGTTACCTTCCTCATGTCTATACCACCACCGTCGATTTACCACAATGGATCCAACCAGTCCATCCAACTGTCATAGTCTTACCTTTCGCTACACTTACTCATGCATAGACCTTCATATGGGTCTTATATCATTGGTTGGGTACAACACATATCTCTCGATTTTCATCAACTTTCCTCTTTCCCAACCAATTCCCAAGACTCGAAACATAAAATGAAAGCCAAGAAACAAACAAGAAGAAAATCATGAAAACCAGTAACAACAATATGATACCACAACCAGAGTGGCAAGGCCTTGCACCAAACATAAACAAAACCAAAAATCAAGCTCAAAAAATCATAAAATACCAAAATCACAAGACTATAAACAAACACCATGACTCAATCCTCATGGTTCCCAAGGAAAACTCAACCTGAGTCTTCTTCAATATTTTATGGAAATTTCATTTGCCATGCAATCCCCTGCATCATATTTCCATAAACACATAATTGTAAGTGCATATATAACATAACAATACACCAGTTACCTTATCTTATTGTGCCAAGCATATTTCTTGCAACTGAATGCATCCATGCCATCTCTCAAGGGACTCTAAACCTTTGATAGATCCACCTATAGTTCAATACTAGCTAATATACCCATCAAGTGCATGTTCATGAATATAACACATATCCACATAATGTCAGACAAAATCAAGGTTAAGAAGACTTCATGTGTACAAAGCACTCATTCATTTGAAATTAGGGTTTCCAAACATAGCCAAAGGAATTCTTGCCCAATTCCTTTCTTTTACCTTTTTTACCTTGTTGGAATCGAGGCTTACTATATGCTATCACACCACCCAACTGTTATTTATATAGACACATCAATTATTACCTTGTGAGGCTAATACCGACATGTTTCCTCCAACTGCTCACACATGCCAACCACATGTTCCAAATATCAAGACAATCATATTTATCAATTTGAAATCAACTTTTATGAACAATCAAGTCATAATCCATAGTCATTAGACATAATTCTACAACTATCAACTACATTCAAGTACATGTCAACCATCTCAACACATACATGTTAGTACAATCATCTTAAAACAAAAGCATTTGAACACATACTCATATTAAGCAATTCATCAATCATTCAACCACTTGTAAACATACCATGTTAAATAAATCAACTAGGCACAAAACATTTTATGAAACCAGCTCACAAAAAGATAGAAAAGATAGATCAATGCCTTAGAATTTAGCCTCTTCGAGGGGAAAACCTCCTTTACATTACACAAATGAACAATTCTTGGATGATTCAAATGATGAAACCTCCTTTCTATATATAGGAATCTAAGGGGTCACAATATAACCAAGCCAGCCTAACAATAATAATATAAAGCCACAAAAATAACAATAGAGGGATTCTATGGGGCACAATAATAACAATATGGGACAATAGGGGCAAAACAAAAAAAATAAGGACATGACAATAGAAATGATGGAATCACTAGTATTATAGGGACCTAACATGCCCCTCTCCTTCAAAAAGTGTTGTCCTCAATGCTTGAGTAGTTCTAGATGCTTCTGTATAAAATTATCATCCTCCCATGTGGAATCTTCAACAGATAAGTTCTTGCACCCGATGAGATACTCCGAAATTGATCGATTTCGTAGCTATCAAGTTCCTGCCTCTGTGATTGCTTCTGGTTCCAATACAATTTTTCCTTCCTCGTTAAGTTCTGGCAATATTGTTTGAGCTGGGAGCCTGTCGCCTATAACCTTCTTTAAACATGAAACATGGAAAACTGGGTGCACTCAAGAAGCTACAGGAAGCTCCAATTTCTGAATTGAGGCTTCTATGATCCATAAGTTTATGAAAGATTTTTCGGTGTAAATCACATGATATTTCATTTGTCGACGCGTTTCGAACTAACCAGTGTGGTTCATCGTGAGGGCAAGTTGAAGAAATAGATCCAGCTTTGCATGTTAAATAGTGAGAGTAGAACCTCCAATGGCTATAATTCTTGACCAAGTAAGGGCTATAATGACTAATGTCTAAATTTGACTGGGAAATGGTTAGTTGGACTGGACCTAGGGCATAACCATATTTAATTAAAATAAGTTAATTAAATTGAATATTAAAATGATAGTTAGTTATATAATTATTAAATTAGAAGTCAAAGGGATATATGAATTAACGCAGAGGTTTTAACTATTTTATAAAATTTTATTTATATATAGTATTATACTATATATATATATATATAAATGGATTATTGAATTAAATAGTTAGTCTATAAAAGGTATTAAACTATTAATCGAAAAATATATTAAAAAATAATAAATTTTAGACATAATTTAGTGTTACTAAAAATAAAACTATATAATTTTAAATATTTAGATTTAATTAATTTTGTTATTTAATTGTTAAATCATAGATTGATTTCAATATTAAAGTAATTATTTTTCTTTTATTAATTAGGTTAAAATTATTATTATAAAACTAATAGCCTAAACTAAATGCTATTAAAATATCTCATTCAAAGAACAAAGGCCAAAGGATACAAGAACAAGCTATAAATGAGGGAGGGGAGGAAGGGAAGAAAATGACTAGGAAGAGAGTGCTGGGACCCAACAACTACTAATCTTCCAGCCATCCTCTCTATTGAGATTGCTCGGCCTTTTTTCAATCTCAAGGGCTTCCCTAAATTTTCGGTGATGGAACTGCAAAACTCTCGCAATAACACTAGCCTCCTCAATATAAACATGATGTTTGCTTTTCTCCGCATGTTCTACTAAAATGGAAAACTTGGTTCTCCTATCTTTAAGGTCAGCTGCCTGCTCACTAATCCTTTGATTAATGGAGCGACCAGTCTCACCAAAATAGGGGGTCCCATAGGGACAAGGGATAATATAACCCTTTCATATCTTTAGGGTCGATAGGATCCTTCACTGATCTGAGGGACTTATGAATGTTGAGACTAGTCACTCCATTAATCAAATGATTAGTGAGCATGCACTAACCTTAAACATAGGAGAACCAAGTCTTCCGCTTTAGCAGAACATGCGGAGAAAACCAAACATCTTGTTTGTATTGAGGAGGCTAGTGTTATTGCAAGAGTTTCGCAGTTCCATCACCGAAAATTTAGGGAAGCCCTTGAGATTGAAAAAAGGCTGAGCAATCTCAATAGAGAGGATGGATTGAAAAAAGGCCGAGCAATCTCAATAGAGAGGATGGCTAGAACATCAGTAGTTGCTAGGTCCCAACACTCTCTTCCTAGTCATTTTCTTCCCTTCCTCCCCTCCCTCGTTTATAGCTTGTTCTTGTATCCTTTGGCCTTTGTTCTTTGAATGAGATATTTTAATAGAATTTAGTTTATGCTATTAGTTTTATAATAATAATTTAATTAATTAATAAAAGAAAAAATAGTTACTTTAAAATTGGAAATCGATCTTGATTTAACAATTTAAAAAACAATTAATTAATCTAAATACCTTAAATATAGTTTTTCCTTTCTAACACTTTAAATGTATTTCTTAAAATTTATATTATATATTTCTATTAAAATAGTTAATACCTTTAATCTATATTAATTTTTAATAATCATTTAATTAATAATCATATTATCTATAATATATATATATATATATATATATATATATATATATATAATATATATATATAATAAATTTTTTATAAAATAGTTAAAACCTCTATGTTAATTTATATATCCCTTTGACTTGTAATTTAATAATTATATAACTAACTATCAGTTTAATATTCAATTTAATTAACTTATTTTAATTAAATATGGTTATGCCCCAGGTCCAGTCCAACTAACTGTTTCGCTGTCAAATTTAGTCGTTAGTCATTATAGCCATTACTTGGTCAAGAATTGTAGCCATTGGAGGTTCTACTCTGACTATTTAACATGCAAAGTTGGATCTGATTCTTCAACTTGTCCTGATGATGAACCACAATGGTTGGTTCGAAACGCGTCAACAAATGAAATATCATGTGATTTACGCCGAAAAATCTCTCATAAAGCTCCAATTTGTATGCCATAGTACCAATATTTTGCAACACCTTCTACGGACAATAATACTTTGGTGATAATTTATTATCCTTCTTAGCTTGCTTGAGGGACATTTGTTCATATGGTTGTAGCCATAGGAATACCCAATCACCTACATCAAAACTTCTTTCGCTGCGATGCTGATCTACCTGTTGTTTCATTCTATTCTGCACCAACACAAGGTTATCCTTGAAGAGTTGGAGAACTTGTTGTTGATGCTCGATGTGATGTCATGAAACATACCACTAGCAAACATACCATGTTAAATAAATCAACTAGGCGCCAAACACTCAAACACCAAATAGATGTCATAACCAAGAATGAAGCACTATAATACATACCTCATACCTTAGTGTACCTCAGGCGAGGCTATCTTATCTACACAATCAATCTAGTTTATCATGATACAACTTCACAATATATCAATTTAAACTTAAATCCTGATATCCATAGTAGTAACTAACTAAAATGTTCACATCATAAGTTCATAAGATTTTTTTGTTCAGGCACAACAATCACATATGTACAATCAGTCTAGATTAGTACGACACCATATCAAAAATATGTTGACCCATACCTGAATATCACAACCATAACCATATGCATAGATCAAAATAGGTTAACACAATACATATAACATCAAGATGTTCAATGCAATGAGCATAACCATCAAGCAAATGACCAATCCAAATTAAAACATCTAGATATCAATGAAATAACCCTAATCATCAATTTAATACCATATAATGACAATAAGCAAAGCATATGGTCACATGTTACTATCATTCACGACTATCTGACATGTGCATATAACTATACTAATCAACTATCATCTATCGTGTGTGTAACCATAACATCAAAAGACGTGTATATAAACCTAATGTATATAACCCTAATGCATATAACAATCCATTAACTAATATACTTGGATGTCGAACATACAATACTTGTATGATGATTTGATCTTACCCAAAATTCCAATGTTGCAACCTCATTATGATGATCTGCATCTCCTGCTCTATCTTAGCAAAAACATTAGCATCATAACAACCAATAGCATCATGATGACCTAAATTGCATACAATGACTTCACAAGGCTTTGACCTACTATACATGCATAATCATAACCAAGACCATACATGCATAACAACTACATATACACACATAACAAATGAGTACCAGACCATATACACATCATTATAGCTAGAGTATAGTCATCAATGCATGACAATATCAGTCACACAAGCCATGATCTCATGCATGACAACAACAACCGCATCACGTGCACTTAATAACATGTGAATAGTGATGTGCATAACAATGCATAATCAATCATACACACATGACAAAATACTCCACAACAACACCTTCAACCAAGGAAAATTTTAAGGGTAGAAATTTATCTTAAATTTTAGAAAACTTGGCAAATTTCACAAGTTCATAATATGCAATTTGTAAGATGTTTTAGGATATTTTTGTTAAAATATTCAAATTTATAATAATTCTATACAATATATATACAAAATTTTGGCGATTTTTAAGGTAAAATAATTTTACACTATGAAATCTAGGCGAATCAATTTTAGACAAAAATATAAATTAGTGAATCTATTTTTTGGAAAAAAACAAGCAAAATTAGCCCAATTGCGAATATTAGCCCCAAAAATTTTCCTTTCCTTCAACATTGACATGGCTACAGCACTACAACCATGATCAAAACCATGCAAGGGAAACAATCTCATGGACTACAACACAAGATACACACATGAAGCTGACATGAATGCATGACCAACACACAACCCAAGGAGAGCACAACCATGCTCTGATACCACTCTATAACACCCTCCTCCCACATCTACCCAAGCAACTAGCCAGCCAGGGTGAACATGCAATGAGAGGCCACTATGATAAGATTCATCCTCCTTGGTGACTTTAAGGAAATGGAATCAATGGAACATCACATACAGTCATCTAACATCATCCAAATACTTTTAGGAGACAAGCCAACCACTTAGACTACCTATCCCTAGGTACCACTGCTGTTTTAGAGACTTAAGGGCAGGGTAACGCTCCCTAGACATTGCCCAAGTGCTTTATAACGCTTCCCTATCTCTGTCCAGGTGCTTTATAACACTACCCAGACACTACCCAGGAACGTTAATCTCAGCACTAATGTTAGCATTCTAGGATTTTAGCCACCTTTTTTGGCCCAGAGCCTGGGACACTGCCCATAATGGAATGATCACATAGAATTAGTAAAGATGCAACGAAAAAATGATGCAAAAGAAATAATATGAACAAGATCATCACCAGACCCCTACTAGCCATGACATGCATTTCTTCAAACATATCAACAACATGTAACCTACAGGTGTAAATAACATAATTAAGTGTAGGGATCTCATACTTATCTGAGAATTTCTATGAACCATTGTTCCCTCATGCCATTTGTTGTATTATCCTCCATTAACTCATAAACACATTATCCATTCATATAAAAGTAAAAGCATGTTGAGAGCCATACATAGTTGTTGTCATGAAATGTGCATATAACCAACATAATAGGAACATAAATACAATACACATATTAGCCATCAAATCCATAAATACATCAGTACCTTTACACATGAAAATTGAGGGAAGGGATTTCTCATTAATCAATGTAATGAACCAACTGGATATGGGACTACCATGTTCCACCCATCCATAGAATGGCGAGCCAAATCTCTCTTCAGTCATTCACCCCCGTGCCATATTCCAAGCATGAATGTGGGATCTCACAGAACACATTAATCAGAACTCATCAAGGGTTTCCAGAGGCCATCCACCTCAATCCATAAAATAGTTATTCCATCTCACGATTAGACATCACCAAAACCATCATCATATTGGTCTCCATCCAAGCCTTCCAGGGCTTCCAGATCATTTTTCCAACCAGGGCTTCCAGAACTAGTAACTCAACCCATAGCTTATTCAGGGCTTCCAGAGTGTTTGTCCAACCAAGGATTCTAGGTTTAGTAACTCAACCCACCAAGGGCTTCTAGAGAGTTTGTCCAACTAGGGATTCCAAGACTAGTAACTCAAACCATTCTATTATAGGGCTTCCAGATCATTTGCTCAACCAGGGCTTCTAGGACTAGTAACTCAACCCAAGCTACGGAAACATGAGAACTAGCCAAAAGAAAGCAATGAAAGTAAACCCACAATCACCATGGCTATCTAGGAAATGGAAAGGATAGGAAATCCATTGTCAATCTTGGCCATCCTCCATGCCAATGATAGATCATAACCAGGAAACCACATGGATGTTCCATGTATGCTGGAACTAGTGAAGAAATGATTAGGGATCAATATTTCAGCTAAAAAATGAAAGTTCTTAGAATTAATTCAGACTTGAATTAATGGTTAAAGTTTGTCTCCATATTTCCAACATTGCAAACAATTTGAAAAATTGACATCGTATGAAAAGATTAAGCTTCTAAAAGTTTGGTAAAAAAATAAGCCCCGAGGAGCCAGCGTCCACCCCATGTGACCAAGTGCCTGAACCAAGAGCTAGGGGCCAATTGTTAAGCGGGATTAGTGTGCCACTAATCTGTTTATCAATTAATTAATTTGTAATTAATTTGGAAGAATTTATGGTGGAGCCACTAAATCCGGAACCGCCACCATACTTGGAAAACTTAACTCATAGTTCTCCAGATTTAGAGGAGGTTTTGTAGGAAAAACAATTTGAGCCGTAACTTACACAATTCTCAACCAAATTTCGAAAATGAATAGTAATTTTTTGGCTAATTGGCATGCTACGAATTCATTGGAGTATGTTTCAGAGGCAGAAGAGGTCATCTACAGGTGCTTTTATTCACTTGAATATTTTTGAAGCCTAAGGCCACTAGGTGTTGGAGGCCATTCCTAGAGTAGTGGGTAACCAAATTGAGTAAAAAAATAGTCATTTATGATAGATTTGAATGTGCTAAACTCATTGGAATAGGTTACAAGAACATTGGATCCATTTAACAGAAATTTGAGCACTATTGAAGCTAATACAAAGGCCCACACTATGAAGCTGGACAAAGGAGATGTAGCCCAGGAGGGGTGAACTCATTCAACAAAAAATTGTGTATTGAGCTCTATTATTTGTGCTTGCTGTATTTTTATATGCTACTATTCAGCCATTTAAATTCATGCTTTTTACTTCATGCAAAACACTAAATTTCACCAAGTTAAATGAATTTACAATCACATGCTCATGGATAAACTCTCTATGGATAAGAAAACCAAAGAAAAGAAAATTTTATGTATGCAAATGATACTAGCATATAATTAACTAGCAATAAATTTCAGATCAAGCTGGTATCAAAGCACAAGGTTGCTTGCTTGATTTGGTTGAAAGGTTTGATAAGTGCAATTTTTGTTATGATTACAAGGTTGATGTTGCAGAGAGGAGAAGGGAAGATACAGATAGCTAGTCCTGAGATTAGGACAAGAAGGAAGAAGGTAGAGAAATAAACATCCTCACCCAAAGGACCACTCAAGGCAACACTTGAATCACCTCAAGTTCCCTCTCCATCAGTTGAGATAGAAGAGGCACAGATTGCACAAGAGGCTGAAGTGATTGAAGAGGTACAATCCGTACAAGTTTTTAAACCTGAATCCATAGCCATTATGTCTATAGAAAGTGAGCATGAAGGTCTCTCTTCAGAGGAGGAAGAATTGACAAAAACTTTCTATACTTTGACTGAGATGTTTAAATTCCTCTACGAAGACAGGAATATTAGAATGGTTGGAGAGAGTTCTAAATCTCCACATGGAGAAGGAAGCTCAGAGGAAAAAGAAGATGAAAAGAAGGACTCCAAAGGGAATGGTGGAAAGCCACCTCCATATCCACCATCCTCATCATCTTCACCATATCACACAGCATCATCTTCCACTACCACCACTACCCATACTCATTCCAAAACCCCAAAAGGAAAAACTTGATTACTGAAATTGGACATAAAATTTGAACTTCCCATGTACAATGGAGAAGTCAATGCAGAAAAGTTGGACAATTAGATTCGACAAGTTGAGGTATACTATGGAATTCAGAACCTTCAAGGAGACAACATAAAGATCCAGTTGGATTCACTGAGAGTAGAACGAGATGCACTAGTTTGGTGGGAAGAAAGGACTCAAGAGGAAATGTGAATCCATGGTAAGATATCCATTCCTTGGGTTGAATTTTTTTCTGCAATTAAAAGAAAGTTATATCCTTTAGCCTATATGCAAAATTCCATTATGAGTTGGCAGAATTTTAAGCAACTTAAAGGAAAAATAGTCCAAAATTATACACAAGATTTTATAAAAAGGGATTTGTTATTAGGAGTAAACTTGAATTCACAAGACACGCTCTTGAAATATATTGGAGGTTTACATTCCTATTTGCAGCATACTATCGTTATGTTTAACCCAAGAAACTTAGATGAAGTATGTGTGCAAGCCACACATCTTGAGTTAAGGGGAAAACAAAACATAGAGGAGAAAGGTGAAAGTTAGGGTAAGGGAAAAGAGAATGGAGGAAAATGGAAGGGAAATAAGAATGCAAGTATAAAAAATGAGAAGGAAAAACTCACATGCAAAAACTATTCAAAGACTGGCCATGATGAAGACCATTGTTGGCAACATCATCCTGAATTAAAACTAGATATATTGAAAGCCAAAGAGAAAGGAAAAACTATTGCTATAGCTGAAAAAGTCTTAGGGTCATATTTAGGATATGAGACAAAAATTACAGCTATGGTTTTGAAAGATCAACATGTTGAAAGTAGTAGTTCCTCAAATAGTCATAACAACACTCCAAATGAAGACAAAAGGGAAGAGTTGTTCACTGTCAAAGTAATCTCAAATCATACCTAGATTGATGCACTCTTTGATAATGGATCACAAGCAAGTTGATTTCAGAATACTTAGTTAAATATCTTAAACTTCAAACTGTACCACATCATAAACCATACCCTTTGGGTTGGATAGTTAAAGATGCCAATTTACAGGTTTCAAGGAAATGCATTTTTAAATTTGCTATTACTGTAAATTTTGTTGATGAAGTCGAGTTAGATGTGGTTCGACTTCACATTTCTAGAATTATCTTGGGAATTCCATATTTGTATGATAGGAAAGCAATGTTTCATCACTATGAGCACAAATATCATTTTATTAAACATGGGGTGAAGTATATTGTGAGAGCTCATCGCAAGAAACTGAACATTTCTTTAGTTAATGCAGCGCAAATGAAGAGGCTAGTGAATGCAAGTCATAACTTGACATTGTTGATGATCAAACAAAGAGATGTTTTGAATCATACTTTTCATAAATATTCTTATAATTTTAATGAGTTGTTTTAGAATGATAACATGTTTCCTTTCAAAGAAGGTGAAAAACATTTGCAGCAACGACCATTTGTGTTGAGTGGTGTTGAAAACAAGGTGCTAGTGCAAGAATTTTCAAAGGTGAAAGAGAATATGACAAAGAAGCTTGGCAAGGAAGGCATGGGTTTCACAAATGTTTGTTTCTAATTTACAAAAGGGACATTACAATGGTGAAGAAACTTGGGAAAAAATCGACTCAAGTACAAGGCAAAAGTAGCTAAATATCACCATAGTTAGAAAGTGTACTGTGAGAAACATTCCAAGTTTCCTTTGATTTTTTACCAAGGTAGGAATTTTCAAATTTAGAAGTATTGCAGCATCGCGGTACCAAAGATAGCACTTGATGGTCGTCGGAATCAAGGAAAAATTTGACTTTTTATGAAAAGCTCCAAATGATGAAATTAGGAAACTTTCAATCGATAAACACTAGAAGGATGATGGACCAATCCCCTCATCAACATAATCAATGATAAAGAGATATTTTGTGATCCAAAAAGCTTCTAGTGGGGAGGAATGATCAGGGATCAATATTTTAGCTAAAAAATGAAAGTGCTTAGAATTGCTTCAGACCTGAATTAATGGATAGAGTTCATCTCCATATTTCCAATGCTACAAACAGTTCAAAAAACTGACATTGTATGCAAAAGTTACAGTGTCTAAAACTTTGGTAAAAAAATAAGCCCCGAGGGGCTAGCCCCCACCCCATGTGACTAAGCGCCTGAACCAAGAGCTAGGGGGCAACTGTTAAGCGGGATTAGTGTGCCACTAATCAGTTTATCATTTAATTAATCCATAATTAAGTTGGTGGAATTTATGATAGAGCCACTAAATCCAGAACTACCACCGAACTTGGTGGACTTAACTAATAGTTCTCCATATTTAGAGGAGGTTTTGTAGGAAACACAATTTGAGCCATAACTTACTAAATTCTCGACCAAATTTCAAAAATGAATTGTCATTTTTGGCTAATTGGAATGTTGGAAATTCATTGGAGCAGGTTTCAGAGGCTGAAGAGGTCATATACAGGTGTTTTTGTTCACTTGAAGATTTTTGAAGTCGAGGGCCACCAGGTGTTGGAGGCCATTCCCAGAGTAGCTGGCAACCAAATTGAGTAAAAACATAGTCATTTATGATATACTTGAATGTTTTAATCTCATTGGAATAAGTTCTAAGAGCATTAGATTCATGCAACAACAATTTGAGCACTATTTAAGCTAATACAAAGGCTCACACTATGAAGCTGGACCAAGGAGATGTAGCCCAAGAAGGGTGAAATCCTTTACTAAAAAAATGTGTATTGGGCTCTGTTATTTGTGCTTGATGTATTTTTATACGGTGTTGTTGAAACATTTAAATTCATGCTTTTTAGTTCATGCAAAACACTAAATTTCACCAAGTTGGATGAATTGACAAGCACATGCTCATGGATAAACTCACTATGGATAAGCAAACCAAACAAAAGAAAATTTTATATCTGGAAATGATAATAACATAGCATTACCTAGCAATCAATGTCAGATCAAGAAATCATACGTGAAACTCGATACCTACAAGAAAACATGATGTAGTTGTTGATGTCGATGCCTTCTTGCACTTTCCTACTTTTCCTTTGCCTTCTTTCTCCAAGAATCCAAGTATGCCACACCCTCCAAGAGTGCTCCAAGAAAGCTCTTAGTATCTAAGAGTATGAGAGGGAGAGAGAGAGAATATTGAGAGAGCTCCAAAATTGAATTGATCAAGCCTTCACCAGTAATCGTCAGAAACCTTTTTATTAATGAGGCCTCTATTTTCTTCATTTTCTATTATTTTCCTTCAATTTCCTCCTCACATGCAACCCATGACCTTTCACCTTCCTTTTCTCCTAATTTCCGTTATTTTGATAAATAAAATTCGAATTAATGCCTCATGCCTTTCCAAAACCTTAGCCATTGCCTTTGTCAATTTCCTTAGCCATAAACAACCAAATGAACATCCACTAGGATGTCCTGTCCACCATTCAGCTTCGAATACATTTCCCATAATCCATGGTATTTATATATTTTTACATGGAATTTTCTTCAGGGCTGCTACAAGTAAGATATTAATATAATTGGATTTTGACATGTCTGGTTTTAGATGAATATGTAGCTAATGAAGTAGTTCAATTACCTAATATTATAATTACCAATCATGTTGTTCAGATATCTATTAACAATGAATGATGAACCAATAACAATTAGGAGGTAGCTCACATAATGTCAATGGAAATTAAATCAGAATTAGATGATATATTTCTGAGTAAATAGTTACTTAGAAATATTATTTTAATATATCAGAGAAAAAACTAACAATTTATAACATATTCATGAGAGAAATAGATTAGATAGCTAATATGTAAGACAAATATTCATATTGACAGTAATGCATAATATAAATCATCCAATCAACATAATTCTACCATCAATGATGAAATTCACATTAAAAATAATAGTATTTCTAATACAAATTTATTTGAACCTGTTTTCCTACTCTATTTCTTAAATCTGATCTCCTACAATCTCCTCCAAATCATAACTCTGCTCTAACAGCAAGAGTTTCAATAGTGCAAATTCTACCTCTCATACACAGTTGAAAATGGAAAAAAGAGACAAATCCCAATAATTCCCAGATTTGAGATTGATCCTCATGAAACTCATATTACAATAGTGCTTTAAGAACTCCCTAATTGCAAAGAAGAGAAGTCTTTCCCTCTTCTCCATTCTATAAACCACTATTTATAGTTACAAAAGTGAATTTTGAAAAGGAGAGTTGTCGAAGAACAAATCTGCTCCAACAATTTTCATTGGTCAAAATTCCTTTTCTTCTCTTTTTGGAGCAATTACATTGATTCAAATCTTTCTTGCACATATCCTCAATTGTTCTCCTACAAAAAACCAATCAAAATTAAATTAAAATTAAAAATACCAAATCTTGAAAATACAACATCTCCAATCAAAATTCAATTAATTAAATAAATCAATGGAAATATGAGATTTCCATTAATACTTGTAAATATGTTATTGGCCAAAGAGAACACAGTCGAATAAAAAAGCACTCATTAGAGGCTATGAGCAAATGAAAATGCAAAAAATTAAACTTAGAAAATTAATTGTAACAACCCTCGTGAAAATTCCATGTAAAAATATATAAATAGCATGGATGATGGGACACGTATTCCAAGTTGAATGGTGGGCAAGACATCCTAGTGGGTGTTTGTTTGGTTGTTTATGGCTAAAGGAAATTGGAAAAGGCAATGGCTAAGGCTTTGGAAAGTGAAAATGGCATTTTTGGCACATTATTTATGGAAATAAAGGAAATTAGGAAAAAAGGAAGGTGAAAGGTCACAAGTTGCATGTGAAGAAGAAACTAAAGGAAAATAATGGAAAATGAAGAAAATAGAGTCCTCATTAATAAAAAGGCTTTTGAGAATCAGTGGGAAAGACTTGGTCAATTCAGTTTTGGAGCTCTCTCATTATTCTCTCTCTCTCTCATACTCTTAGAGGCTTAGAGTTTTCTTGGAGCACTCTTGGTGGCTATGGCATACTTGGATTCTTGGAGCAAGAAAGTAAAGGAAGAGCAGGAAAGTGCAAGAAGGAATCGACATTAATGGATACATCATATTTTCTTGCATGTAGTGAGTTGCATGTATGCTTTCTTCACTAGTTTTGGGCATGCATGGCATATGCATGTGGTTTCTCAGTTGTGATCTATTATTGGCATGGAGGATTTCCTAAATCGACAGTGGATTGCCTAGCCTTTCCATTTCTTGGATAGTCGTGGTGATTTTGGATTTACTTTCACTATTTTGTTTTGGTTGGTTCTCATGTTTCCTTAGCTTGGGTTGGGTTATTAGTCCTGGAAAGCTTGGTTGAGAAAACTCTCTAGAAGCCCTATAACAACTTGGGTTGAGTTACTAGTCCATGAAGCCCTAGTTGGACAAATTCTATGGAATCCCTTGGTGGGTTGAGTTACTAGTCCTAGAAGCTTTGGTTGGACAAATTCTCTTGAAGCCCTGTACAAGCTATGGGTTGAGTTACCATTTCTAGAAGCCTTGGTTGAACAAATGCTCTGGAAGCCCTGGAAGGCTTGGATGGAGACCAATCTGATGATGGTTTTTGGTGATGTCCGACTGTGAGGTGGAATCACTATTTTATGGGTTGAGGTGGATGACCTCTGGAAGCCCTAGATGAGTTTTGATTGATGTGTTCTATGAGATCCCACATTCATGCTTGGAATATGGCACGAGGATGAATGACTGAAGAGAGATTTGCATCAGCCATTCTATAGTTTGGTGGAATGTGGTAGTCCTATATCTGGTTGGTTGATTGCATTCATTAATGATAAATTCATATCCTTGATTTTCATGTATCAAGGTACTGATGTATTTATGAATTTGATGGATGATATGTTTACTGTATTTTTGTTCCTATTATGCTTGTTATATGCACATTTTATAACAGCAGCTATGTGTGGCTCTCAACATGCTTTTACTTGTATGTGAATGGATAATGTGTATATGGCTTAATGGGGAATAATGAAGCAAGTGGCATGAGGGAACAATGGTTCATAGCGATTCTCAAATAAGTATGAGATACCTACACTTAATTATGTTATTTACACATGTAGATTACATGTCAATGATATGTTTGAAGAAATTTCTGTCATGGTGAGCATGTTTCTAGTTATGGTCTTATTCAGTTTATTTCTTTTGCATCATTGTTTCCTTGTATTCTTACCAATTGTAAGACATCATTCCATTCTGGGTAGTGCCCTAGGCTGTGGGCCGAAAAAGGTGGTTCAAAGCCAAAAATGCTAGCAAAACGTAGCATTAGTTTAGAGACTAACTCACCTGGGAAGTGTCTGGGGAGCATTCTAACACTCCTTTCCAGTGTATGGGGAATGTTATTACTCGCCTATGGAGTTTTAATCTACCTTAAGTTTCTTAAACGTCAGTAGGACCCAGGGACATGTTGTTTGAGTGGCTGACTTTGTTTGAGTGGCTGACTTGTCTCCTGAAGGTTATGTGGATCATGTTGGATGACTGTGTTTGATGTTATGTTGATTCCATTTCCTTAAGGTCACCAAGGAGGTTAAATCTTATTATAGTGGCCTCTCATCGCATGTTTACACCAGCTGGTCAATTGCTTGGGTAGATTTGGGAGGAGGGCATTACATTAATTTTGTTTATAGATTCAGAACTCTATTTTCTACTAGATTTTAGACCTATTTAATGACCAAATATGGTCATGTAATGACTTCATAATTATTATCCATAATTTTATATATCCAGTGATCCTTCTTGGGCCTCCTTTGGTTAAATAAAACTCAACTTATGAGCTTCCAAAGTTGAAGTTTTGAGTTTGCCAGAATTCTCAAAAAATTGTTGCCTGGGCCAAAACTAGGAAATTTTAATTAAAATCTAATCCTAAATTAAATTAAGAGTTATTACTTACTTAATATTAATTTAATCAAATAAATAAAATCAAAGTGAAAGGTAAGAGCCCTGATAAAAAAGACTTCTGAAATTAAAATAATTCTTTGATAGGCAAATTTCCGATAAATAATGCTTTTACCATTTAAATGTTTTCGGCAGAATTCTTTTTCTGAGATTTAATTGATCTTCATTTCCCATATTGGAAGCCTCAATATAAATTATTCTTGTAAATCTTTTAAATAATAGTTTCAATAATGTATGTTTTAACCTTGTACATAAATTACTTTCATACGAATTCTAAAACACATAAAATAAACAATGTGAAATCATAACACATAAAACACATATACACAGAGATTTTCCCCTGGATCCCAAAACTAGGACTACCTGATTGATTTTTCATTATATTTCTTTAAATGTTACCATACATATTTATACATGCTGAAGAATCCAATACCATGGACCGAAAACCATCATGCCAAAAACCATGTTCGAAAACCATGCACAAAACCATAGGCAGGTCTGCCCAACTTAATATAGGGTCCAAAAAAAAATTCCGTGGTTGCTGCGCCACACCCCATGAGGGGGGCTACCCACCCCTCTCAAACCCCCTAGATAGGGGGGGTGGTGCCCCCCTGCTACGTAATTGGCACAATGAAGGCGGGCCTCTACCACCCCTCTAACCCCTTGGTTAACTAGGAAGGCTAGTCATGGAGAGAATATAACACAACCCAACATTCTCCCACTTGTTGTTTTCTTTCCATAGGGGACCACAGGAGAGCTTTGTCAGTTATCCAAACCTGCAATGTCCATTCTTTCTATGCACCAAGAGAACTTCTCAGAGCTCACAAATTTTGTCAATGCATCTGTAGTATTCTTCAATGTTTCCACCTTTACTAGCAACACCTTTTTGTCTTCTATCATATCCCTCACAAAGTGATCCTAAACATTAATATGCTTTGTCTTTGAATGGAAAGCAGGTTTCTTTGCCAAGAAAATTGCACTTTGGTTGTCACAGTATATCCTTATAGCTCCCTGCACTAACCCCATACTTGAACACAATCTCTACAACCAAACTAATGACTTGCTTGCATGAGTGGCTGCCATGTATTCTACCTCTGTAGTTGATAATGCCACTACAGATTGTTTCTTACTCATTCAACTGTCTACACCTCCAAATAGGATAAACATATACCCACTTGTAGATCTTCTCTAATCTAGGTCTCCAGCCCAGTTTGCATGAACAAAGCCATGGATATCCAAAATTCTCTCCAATCATAGTCTTCCTTGGTAGCACAAACCATAATTAATAGTGCCACGCAAATACCTAAAAACATGTTGCACTGTTGTCCAATTCTCCTTCCCTGGTTTTGACAAAAACATGCTCAATACGCCCATTGCATGTGCAATATTTGGTCTAGTACATACCATCGCATACATCAGGCTACTGACTGCACTTGCATATGGAACACGGGAAATATCATCTTCCTCTTCTTATGTCTTAGGATATTGTTCAACATATAACTTTACACCTACAGGAATAGGAACCTTCACCAGTTTACTATCCTGCATATTAAACCTCTGCAATATTGTCTCGACATGCTTCCTCTGGTTTAACCAGAGCTTCCTCTTTGCCTGATCTTTTTTAATTTCCATGCCCAAAATATAGTTTGCAGCACCGAGATCTTTCATGTCGAATTTGGAGGACAATTGGGTCTTCAAATCCTGGATAATTTCTTTGTCATTTCCAACCAGCACCATATCATCCACATACAAGACCAAATAAATAACACGGTCACCAATTAATTTAAAATACACACAGTGATCTGCATTGCTTCTGGTGAAGCCAAGTCCCC
>APFE031687871.1:139776-156759 GCA_000404065.3 Pinus taeda | reverse complement strand
TATAAATGTATCAAATTTCTGATACCACATCCTTGGTGACTGTTTTAACCCATACAAAGACTTCTTTAAATTGCATACCAGTTCTTTCTTACCCTTCACCACAAAACCTTCAGGTTGCTTCATGTAGATCCCTTCTTCTAGATCACCATGAAGAAATGTTGTCTTCACATCCATCTATTCTACCTCAAAATCAAAACCAACAGAAACAGATAAAAGTAATCTAAAGGAAGCTACCTTGGAAATAGGAGAAAAAATATCACCAAAATCAATTCTTAGCACCTCGGAATAACCTTTTGCTACCAACCAAGCTTTGTATTTCTCCACCTTTTCTTCTGCATTTGTCTTTGTCTTGAATGCACAATTGTTTCCATGGGTTTCCTTCCAGCCGGTAATTCTACCAAATCCAAAGCCTCATTTTTGTGCAAAGATGTCATTTCATCAACCATGGCCTCTTTCTACAGTTTTCCATCCTATGAATCTACTACTTCCTTCACAGTTCTAGGATCATCATCAGTAATAGATAAAGCAAAATTTGAATAGAAATCAAATGGACTATACCTTTCTGGTTGCCTTCTTTCTTGAATTGATCTTCTCACACCCATATTTTGTGGCTTTTCATCTTCTAATTCCTCCTCTGATGTAGAGTCTAATTCTTCCTTCTTAAGCTCAATCTCTATCTTCTCACGTTCCTTTGGTTGGACTTCATGTTTAATAACATCTTTCAACTCTTTGAACACCACATCTTGGTTGTACACATCCTTCCTTGTTACTGGGTTCCAAAGCTTATAACCCTTTAAACCATCCTTACACCCAATAAAGATGCACTTTTCAGATTTACTATCCAACTTGGTTCTTTTCTCCCTTGGAACATGTACACATGCATCACATCCAAATACCTTTAAATGTGAAAGATATGGTTTCTTACTAGTCCATACCTCTTGTGGAGTCTTATCCTCCAACCCTGATGAAGGTGATCTATTGACCAGGTAATATGTTGTCTCCACCACCTCTACCCAGAATTCTTGTCCTAACCTGGCACCACTAAGCATGCTTCTTGCCCTTTCCATCAATGTCTTATTTATTATTTCTACAACTCCATTTTGCTTAGGTGTGTATGGAGTAGTCTGCTACCATGCTATGCCACACTTCTTGTAGAATTCTTCAAATTCCTCGTTGAAAAATTCTCCACCATTATTTGTCCTCAACACCTTTACCTTCTTCTCTCTCTGGTTTTCCACCAGAGCCTTAAATTCTATAAACCTGTCAAAGACTTCATATTTCTTCTTGAGGAAATATATCCATGTATTCCTTGAAAGGTCATCTATAAATGATACATAGTACACAGACTTACCTAGTGATGGAACCCTCACAGGTCCAAACACATCATTGTGCACAAGCTCTAATATTTGTTTCGCCTTCTTACCACCAGAGGGGAAACTCACCCGATTCTACTTCCCATATACATAATTTTCATAGAAATCAAAATCCAAAGAGCTATTAGTTATACCTTTAATCATACCTTTACCATGAAGCATTCGAAGGCCCTTCTCTCCAATATATCGAAGCATTTGATGCCATAGCATAGTCTTTTCTCTAGAGACCACTAGATTTTCTACTCCACTTTCAGGAACCATGGAATTGTTGCACCCATTAACAATAGTGCTAACTTATAGCTTGGACAGAGTTCCAATCCGAACTCCCTGCATCAATACCAGAGCTCCTCGAACCATCTTGTAGGTATCTTTCTCAAACATTGGTTTTACACCTACATCATCCAGCTTGCTTATATAAATCACATTTCTGGCTAATGCAGGAATATGCAGAACACTTAAAAGTGTTCTAATCCTTCCACCTTGCAACTTCAACTTGAATTTTCCATGACCAAATATTCTAGCCTTCCTGTTATCCCCCAAGAAGACATCACCAGCATCATATTTCTCATACTGACAGAACCACTCTCTGTGGGGAGTGAAGGGAAAGGATGCACCTGAGTCAATCTACCACTCCTCATGATCTACATGTGTACTTGAAGAAGCCAAGTACACATCCCCACCTTCATTTGAGGTGGTTTTTGCCTCTTCAGAAAGAGAATCATCAGATCCCTTTCCTGTTAGGAGCTTTAGATTTATAGTCCCTTTTCTAGTGCCCTTCCTTTCCGCATTTCCAGCACACCACCTTTATAGGTTTTTCTAGAGATTTAGATCTCCCTCTAGATTTAGATCTCCCACTCGATGGCTTATTTCTGTTTCTATTATGGGAACATTCTCGTACATACAAGGCATCACCATTTTGGTTCTCCATATTTTTCCATATCAGCTCTTCTGTTAGCAAGGATGAGACTATTTCATCAAACTGCAAGGCATTTGCATTACTACCTATTGCAATAACCAGACTATCCCACAAATCTAGTCTAGAACACAACAAACTGATACACTTATCTTCATCTAAAATTTTAATATAAACATATAATAACTAACTTACCATAGTATTAAATGCATTTCCATGCTTTGTCACCGAGTCTCCATCTTTTATCCTCGGGTTATACCACTTTTTCTGTAGGAACAATTTATTCACTAGAGACTTAGATTGGTACAAAGTCTCTAACTTGACCCACAAAACCTTAGTCGTAGCTTCCCCTGATACATTCAGCAATACTGAATCTGAGACACACAATTGTATTGTGCTCTTTTCCTGCCCATCCAACTTCTTCCATTCTTCATCGAACGCTCCCTTTGGTTTAGTACCCGGATCTACCGCCATCCACTGATCTTTATCTACCAACAGATCCTCCATCTTGAGTTTCCATAAATCAAAACTCTGACCATTAAATTTCTCAATCTCTATCTTTCTACTGCTCGCCATCTTCTTTTACCACCATAACCAATCTCGTAGATCTCCCACTAAACAAGGTCTACCACAGGCCCAAGAGAAACCCCTCAGCAACAAAGGCATCCCCTTGAAACCAAAACAACTTCGATACCAAATGTAGCTTTTAAACCCATACAGAAATTACCTGCATACGAATTCTAAAACAAAAAAAATAAACAATGCTAGAGCATAACACATAAAACACATATACATAGATATTTTCCCCTAGATCCCAAATCCAAGACTACCAAATTGATTTTTCATTATATTCCTTTCAATGTTACAATACATATTTATACATGTCGAAGCATCCAATACCATGGATCGAAAACCATCGCACCCAAAACCATTTGCGAAAACCATGCACAAAACCATAGGTAGGCCTGCTCAGCCTAATATAGGGTCCAAAAAAAATTTCCCCGGGGCGCTACCCTAGACCCCGTAGAGGGGGGCTACCACCCCCTCAAACACCCTATGACCCCCCCAGTATGAATCAATGCAACAAACGGGGGGCTCCACCCCCCCTCTAACCCCTCGGTTAACTAGAGAGGCTAGTCATGGAAAAAATATAACACAACCCAACATGTAAAAGGAAGACCGAAATTAACATTGGATAGAAACATTATATCAGAACATGAAAATAGCTTAATATGACTTATACCAGATTCTAAGATCAACGAATATGAGTAGGAAAATAAAATAGGCCTCGTAGATATCAAAGAAATTCCTTAGAAGGTATTTTTAGATGGTTCCAATATACATAAACCCAAGAGTTCGATAAGCCAAAAGTTCTAAAATATTGAGGGATAGTATGACAAACATAAAATCAAGATTCCAATAATTACCAAAGAGAGGCCCTAAATCAATTCGGAAGAAGAAATGTGACTAAAGCAGATGTAAAATGAATGAGCGCAATGGAAAGGTTTTAAGTCAACTTGAAAATGTAATATTTAGAATAGGCAGAGATAAAATCATGGATAAGATCATTTACTGTAAGATTTTACAATTTTCTTTGCTTGTAGAAAATATGAGCAAGAAAGAGTCTAAGCATTTCATTTCAGCTGCAACGATGAGAGGCAAAATATGATTATTGATTCATATTTCTAAATGTACAAAGAAAGGAAAACATGAATAGAAGCAAAACTAAACAATGTCCAAATCCTGAGGAAACAACAAATACTTCCCTAGACATGTTGTAGATTAGAAATGGTTGATTGTTTGCTTATCTCAAGCCTCCAAAATCAAGCCAATGAATACCTGCAAAAGGAACAGAACATAAATAAAAAGTAAAATTATGAAAGATAAAACTAACAACAGATGAAGATGAACCTGTTAAGGCATACCTGTAATAATATTGACTATAAGTTTACCTCATGAATCTTCAAATTCTACCATCCATTTCTCAAAATTTGCATAAGTTCAAACATCATCTGTTTAGATATCATTTTGGGATTGAACTACGTTAAGTAAGTCATTCATCTATGACCATTTCCATGAGTGGTAGTCGTAACTGACTAATTTCTCATGATTTTTAAATAGTCCACTTAGCAGTCATTTCATCAGGTGATGCTCACAGGGGTGAAGAAGTGGGATTCAAACTAGTGAAATGAATCACATAGAAGCAATCATCACTTCCCGAGATTGCACCCAGTAACCAGGACTTCCTGAGCGAGCACCCATCCTAGATCGCCACTGGCTCAAGCACGCTTAACTGTGGAGTTTTCCCCACAATCAAGCCCACTTAGCTTGCTACCCCATTGGAAAAACCTTATCAAGTATTGTGCCTCATGAATTATTCAAGTAAAGTTCCCTTCACTCTTTTGAATTAAGTATTTGGGGTTTTCGCAGTGCATTATATTAGATATCATTTTGGGATTGAACTACATTAAGTAAGTCATTCATCTATGACCATTTCCATGAGAGGTAGTCGTAACTGACTAATTTCTCATGATTTTTGAATAGTCCACTTGGCACTCATTGCATCGGGTGATGCTCACAGGGGTGAAGAAGTGGGATTGAAACTAGTGAAATGAATCACATAGCATCAATCATCACTTTCGAGGCTTGCACCCGGTAACCAGGACTTCCTAAATACCATCCATCCCAGATCGCCTCTAGCTCAAGCGTGCTTAACTGTGGAGTTTTCCCCATAATCAAGCCCACTTAGCTTACTACCCCATTTGTAAAACCTTAGCAAGTATTGTGCCTCATGAACCATTCAAGTAAAGTTTCCTTCACTCTTTTGAATTAAGTATTGGGGTTTTTCATAGTTCATTATATTAGATATCATTTAGATATCGTTTTTGGATTGAACTGCGTTAAGTAAGTCGTTCATATATGACCATTTCCATGAGAGGTAGTCGTAACTGACTAATTTCTCATTATTTTTGAATAGTCCACTTAGCATGCATTGCATCGGGTGATGCTCACAGTGGTGAAGAAGTGGGATTGAAACTAGTGGAATGAATCACATAGTGTCAATCATCACTCCTGGGGTTTGCACTCAGTAACCAAGACGTCCTGAGCGGTCACCCATCCCATAGTGCCTCTACCTCAAGCATGCTTGACTGTCGAGTTTTCCCCACAATCAAGCCCACTTAGATTGTTACCCCATTTGCAAAACCTTAGCAAGTATTGTGCCTCATGAGCCATTCCAATAAAGTTCCCTTCACTGTTTTGAGTTAAGTATTGGGGGTTTTCGCAGTGCATTATATTAGATATCATTTTTGGATTGAACTGTGTTAAGTAAGTCATTCATCTATGACTATTTCCATAAGAGGTAGTCATAACTGACTAATTTCTCATGATTTTTTAATAGTCCACTTAACACTCATAGCATCAGGTGATGCTCACAAGGGTGAAGAAGAGGGATTGAAACTAGTGAAATGAATCACATAACATCAATCATCACTTTTGATGCTTGCACCTGGTAACTAGGACTTCTTGAGTGGTCACCCATCCCAAATCGCTTCTGGCTCAAGCATGCTTAACTGTGGAGTTTTCCCCACAATCAAGCCCACTTAGCTTGCTACCCCATTTGCAAAACCTTAGCAAGTATTGTGCCTCATGAACCATTCAAGTAAAGTTCCTTTCACTCTTTTGAATTAAGTATTGGGTGTTTTCACTGTGCATTATATTAGATATCATTTTTGGATTGAACTACATTAGGTAAGTCATTCATCTATGACCATTTCCATGAAAGGTAGTTGTAACTGTCTAATTTCTCATGATTTTTGAATAGTCCACTTAGCACTCATTGCATCGGGTGATGCTCACAGGGGTGAAGAAGTGGGATTGAAACTAGTGAAATGAATCACATGCAGCAATCATCACTTCTGGGGCTTGCACATAGTAGCCAAGACTTCCCTAGTGGTCACCCATCCCAAATGGCCTTTGGCTCAAGCGTGCTTAACTATGGAGCTTTCCCCACAATCAAGCCAACTTAGCTTGCTACCCCATTTGCAAAACCTTAGAAAGTATTGTGCCTCATTAGCCATTCAAGTAAATTTTCCTTCACTTTTTTGAATTAAGTATTGGGGGTTTTCATAGTTCATTATATTAGATATCATTTTGGGATTGAACTGCGTTAAGTAAGTCATTCATCTATGACCATTTCCACGAGAGGTAGTTGTAACTAGCTAATTTCTCATGATTTTTGAATAGTCCACTTAACACTCGTTGCATCGGGTGATACTCATAGGTGTGAAGAAGTTGGATTGAAACTAGTGAAATGATTAACATAGCGTCAATCATCACTTCCAGGGCTTGCACTCGGTAACCAAGAATTCTGGAGTGGTCACCTATCCCAGATCACCTCTAGCTCAAGCGCTCTTAACTGTGGAGTTTTCCCCAAAATCAAGCCCACGTAGCTTGCTACCCCATTTGCGAAACCTTAGCTTGAGTAATAAGCTGTTGTAACATACCCCCTAAGCCTACCCTAGAAATTCACCCCTAGGTTCTCATTCTTATAAGTTTTCTTCATTTACTGTTAAGGATTAACCATCGTCACAGGTCGTATTTTCTATTATTACATGAATAAGTATCATACAACATCAAGCTAAGGAGCCATAGTATGATATACTCCCTCTATGTTTTATCGAATCCTTTATAGGAACCCCTAGATTCATTTATATGACTTTTGTATGTGATCAATCGTTAAGCATGAAGAACTAGTCATGGCATGCATCCTACAAAATCCTTTGGTTAATCCACCCAAGAATTAATGGACTTTTATTTAAGTCTACTATAGCTATCATGATCATAGATCTTCATGTAAGTCAAACGGGTTGGTGATATCACCATTATGTAAAAATAATTAAACTAGCCTCCTGCAGGGCATAGATAATCCTGCATAATAGAATATATAGTAAAAATAATTATACCATAATTGATCCACATGCATCTATGTCTCATGCATAAATATCTTCCATGTTAAACCAGAGACATTATATAACATTAAATTCATCATATGTTCCTTCACTAACATAATGATGATCAAGTTTAGATTCACTGGATATCTCACACATCCATACCCGTCCATCTCATAAGAAAAGTTAGTGCAATTAGTTCTACCTATTCTTATGGTCCCATGCAGATTTTGTCATGAGTAAGATAGCTCCATGGCCTAAGCAATAACAACCCTCTACTAAGCTTCTACCACTAACTCTAGTTTTGGAGGCAATAAAATTCACATGCATAAGAATGAAATCATTTACATGAATACAGGTAACATCACCGACATATATCTTATGGGATACAAATCAAGAAATAGAATGCCTCAATGGATGTAATTCATCTTATAGTGCATAATGCATAGATTAGATAACCTGAACCGTGGGCTCTATAGTTTCAGACTTAGAACCAAAATCATCTAACATATATAGTTATTTCTGCATCCTTATTCAATCATTCTCCTATACAAAGATCACACATACAACTAAACATATATGCTGAAAGAATTACAATAGTATACAAGGTAAGGAACAAGATACAGTACATCCCATGCAATGGGATCTGACAATATTAGAAGAGAGAGAACAACACTTGGAGAGAAGAGCACCACCACCCAACCATGAATCACCTCTGATTCCCCCCGAGCTGAGGTTATTATCATGGATCAACTGCCTCCAATTTATCTATGCAATGGGTATTTAATACCCTCTTTCACAATATGGTTTCCATTAGCAGAATCCCACTTTTATGGATCTCTTTATCAATTTTCTAGGCTTATCTCAAAAAAGCTCACCTTTCTCTCCCACGAGTCTTTTCCTCATAAAATATTTCCTTTATCTCCCACATAGCTTTATGTTTTTCTCGATGGATATTTATCTCCAATCCATCCAGCTTATCTAGAATCTCATCTAGAAGCCTTATCATGAAACATCTATCGTATCCCATTCCCTAATGGGATTTGGTAGGAATCTCATCTCTTCGTGTCTCATTTTTCCAAGTGATCAATTTATTAATTTGTTTATTTTTCATATTACACATAAGATCTAACTTTCCTTAGCTTAGGTTTGCAATAGTTTGACCCACAAGGGACGGGTGTTACATACTCACCCCCTTAAATTTTACATCGTCCTTGGTGTATTACTGCATCATGTCCTCATTCACGGCTAGTTGGCTTCTGAATCCATAGCTCTCATGCTCTTGCCATTTGATGCAAATCTTCCGATATATATTCGCTACAAGGAGTGATCCAAGCATATCTCCTTCCATAGATACCTATAACATTGGTTTCAAACAATTTTGTCAGAAATTCTAGATGCAGAAATTCAACTCTGTTTGGCATAATTAATATAATAATTTGATACAAAATAATACTAAAGTAGCTATGGCTTATACTGGCCGTAATTTATTTTAGTTGAAGAAATTCATGTGCCTCACCTACATTCTTCCAAGCCTTTGTGTTCTTTCCGAATACTTGCTTGTTGCAGTTTCTATATATACAACAAGTAAACTAGCATATTTGCCAAATCAATATGCATAAAATATCATAACAGGTTAGCTCACACATAACTATCATAATCATATGTACTCATTAGAACCATAATCACATGTATATAAAACTAAAAATAGACCGCTGTTACTTATTCTTGAATCACTTCTTAGTTTCCTTCTTCTATGTAACCTCTAGGTTGGTTTCCATGTCAAACAACCACCCCATGTTTTCGTGCATACCTGTGCACAATGTGTTTTACACACACACATAGCTATACATGTCATATATTATTTTTATGAAATATATGTATTCATACTTATATACCGGTTGTACATAGTACTATCTGTACCATTGGCCAATCATGCCAATGTCCATAGTATCACCTGCACGACATATAATTCATCCACATGTTTTCTAACCATGTTAGTATCATGTCAAAAATTCCTTCATCTATTTCTGGTAAGTAGAAAAAATTGTGGTTAGTTTATTAGGAATTTCGTGGACCTGTTTCATTTATGCAACCAATGAAAGTTTTATGTCATATTATTCAAGTGCTTTTATTTAGAAATCTATATCATGTGGTTGCAACAATATCAACATAATAATATCATAACAGTCATCATACACACTACAACTCAATCATACCCATAACTTTTAGTTTTGGGTTTAAATCTGTCACCTGTACATGGCTTTAACAAGAATGAAACCTACCTTCTTCTTAGTCATAAATCAAACTATTAACTTTGATACTCAGTCTATCATATATATTTGAAGTCTAATAACCATCTTAGCTTGCCTTTAACCAAGAAAAATTTGGTTGGTTCTTAATAGTTATTCCATTATGTCATATGATTTACTGTGGTCCTTCTTGTACTTCTTCCAACACCTTGTTGGTTATGATGAATTATGTGTAGGTCTAAACCTCATTGAATAAAAAATATGCTCCTGCATACATCTCCCATATAGGCGTTATAAGTGAAAACTATAACATTCAACACTTCACACCCTCAAGACCAATATATCATTTATCCTCTGTTATCTTACTTGATGCATGCATTATTTTAATCCTAACATTAGATATTTAGATCATTATGAAAGTTACTTATGCAAAACCTTATTTCTTTACCCAATCTCTACTTACTAATTCACAGGCATTTTTCAAATCGAAAAGCATCAAGCCACACTATATGTACTTATTTTGTATAGAGTAGAAGCACATAGCTCATTTTACTCTTGTTACTTCTCCTAAGAAGTACATTTGTTAGAATTATATTTATTTGCAGATTGGAAATGTTCATGTTTGTGTGAGGTTACCCCAGAGCCCCATTTATAGCTACATGGACATGCACATTAAGTTACATCTTAAGTTGCAATACCCCCTTAATTGTTGAGTGAACTATTCTTTTAAAATTAACATTGTCTTTCTTCCTTTAGCCTAGAAGCATCATGAGTTTCTTTTACATTCACATTATATATTTAAACTAACTGTGTTTTTGGTGTTAGTCCATTGATCCTCATACCATTATTAATGTATGATGTCTTTTCCAACATGTATTACAATATGTTGTATTATACTTTACAAGCTTATCCCTAGTTTAGGTTAGATTGGCATCCACTTTATGCCTCTTCCTTTACTCAACTAGAATCCCATAGATTCCAACCTATGCATGTAAATTTAGCTATGCATAATGTCCAGATAAGTTTTTTTTCCATACTTAATGTTGAATTAGAACATCTTCTTATTAAAATAATTCATCCATTGGAAAACCCCATCCAATGTGCATTACATCATTTTCTGCATCTGCACTGATAAACACAACCACATTAAATTTGAATGAAAATTTTAAGGTACTTAGTCTCATATTAAAATCAAGCCTTGTCTTTCACATCTCCCATCCCTTCTTAGGTTACTTTAAGAATAACTTAAATTCCTACTAGATACAACTCATAATTTGATTTTATATATGGATGTCATTAAATCCACCAATCACTATTACTTATTGAACTAATTAGTCTAATCATATTCTAGGATAGTTTTCCTGGGAGTTCCTCTTCCCCATGCACTATAATTATCCAAAAAATTGAATGTTTATCATTGTTGTAATGATTCATTTCCACTTTTCTCATGTACTCAGGAATTTATTTAATGATTTTTATGATAAACATAGTTTAATATTTGACCCTTATGGCATCTCATCATAATCAATTATACCACATATTCTTTAAATAGGTGATAAATTTCATTTTTGGTTTATCATCATAATTTAGTTTGTAAGAAATGTTTTTCTTTCATGCATTAAGGAATATCCATGAAGCTCATTTCATTCACCATAATGAGTCCTACATGAATCAATTCAGGATAAGAAATGTGATTGAAGTGGATGTAAATTGAATGAGCACAATGGAAAGGTTTTAAATAAACTGGAAAATGTAAGATTCAAAACATGCAGAGATAAAATCATGGATAAGATAATTTGCTACATGATTTTACTATTTTCTTTGCTTGTAGAAAATATTAGCAAAAAAGAGTCTAAGAATTTCATTTTAGCTGCATCGATAAGAGGCAAAATATGATTATTGACTCATATTGCTAAATGTGCAAAGAAAGGAAAATATGAATAGAAGAGAAACTAAATAATACCCAAATTCTGATGAAACTACAAATACTTCCCTAGACATGTTGCAGATTAGAAAGGGTTGATTTCTTTCTTATCTCAAGCCTTCAAAAGAAAGCCAGTGAAGATCTGCAAAAGGAACAAAATAGAAATAATAAGTAAACTTATGAAATATACAAATAAGAATAGATGAAGATGAACCTGTTAATGCATACTTGGAAGAATATTGACAATTAGTTTACCTCATGAATCTTCAACTTCTCCCATTTGCATATGTTCAAACATCGTATAATTATTTAATCTAAAACGCTAAGTAATGAGCTATTAATTTGCATATTCTTCCTATTGAGGAATAAGAGTGATGAAAGTTATAATGTAGCAATGCTTATCAATTTAAAATTGAATTTTCAAAGACACTTGACTGTAAATATTCTTTGGAACTTCGCCCTTCCTAATATCTTTGCAAATTTCAACAATGTGTTGGAGCTTCTCCAAGAAGTATAAGTAGGTGTAGCAGAATCATAATTTGATCAATAATACTTTTGAACACTCTTTGTTGGAGAATGGATAAAATGCAAGGGAGCATCATGGGATCATTATATGCTTATTTAAAGAATCCACAATAATGAAATAAATACAAACAAAAAACGAATCTAATCTAAATTAATGTATTCCTATTGCTAACTAAATGAAAGGAAACATGACTATGTATAGTCATACTTCCAATGTAGCCATTCAAGTACTCTATTTCCTGCATGTATGTATGGGACAAACATCAGTAACAAAAAAACAAATATAATTAAACTAACATAACTAAATCTAAATGTAGAATGCACATTTATTGCTAACATTTGTACAAGAAGAAACTTGTTTACAATCACCCTATTTTGAAATGTCATTTCCAGTTGAATTTCAATTGGATCATAGAAATTCAGATGGATTTCCATTAATGGTTGGAAGAGGTCCAAAAGGGAAGATAGCAATTTAGATTTTGGAAATGCACTTTTAGATACAATGGCTTGCATTAAATTGTAAGTCTTACGTACCTATGTAAAATTATTAACAATCTTATTTGTAGGAAAATGTTAGAAATGTCTTTCAAATGGGTCTATGAAATATGGATGGAAGTTTGATACATTCAATAGAAGATCATTAATTGAATTAGATTGATGGTCATATTGTAAAGATACACTCTCTTGTTGGCCCTTCTTTTGATAGGAAATGAATAAGTGGTAAAATATGACATCAATTTGAATTGAAAGAATAATAACACTTGATGTTCATGATTATGATTTGAAACTTGATTTTCCCATTCAGTGAATGCATCAATTGAGTGTTCAATATTGAACTCCTTAATATGCCAGCATAAGATATCTAAAAATAGAAAATTGAAAATAGAAAACAAATATGAAATTAAACAAAATAAGTGAAGGAACACCAATGAAATCAAATCATAATTTACCGTAGTATTAAAATTATTATTACAACACTGATGGGACTGATTTGAATTAATTTCCTTTTCACAAGAATTGGCCAAAATAATGAAATTAGAATGATTTCCAACACCAGCTTGTGAATTGAAGAGAGGATGAAGACTATGAATATGAATGAGAGGTTGATCATCATAAGAATCATAGATTGGGATGGGTTCTTCAATGTTGAAATCGTGAGTATGATTAAATGTTTGAAAATGAGAGTCATTTGAAACAATTTATGTATTGAATTTCTCTTCATTTTGAAGTGTAGTTTCAATTGGAACACAAGGATTTAATAGGGAATTAGACAAATCAACATTCTCAATGTTAAAGTAGTCATCATAAATGAGCTCAAAACATTCACTAGTATTCTCTTTATTCTCACTCGATGTAATAAACAAGAATTTATATGGAGCACATTTTCAACAATGTGAGAAGCATGAGCAATAATTGTATCTCTATCTTGCTAAAAACTAATAGGAAATTTCCTTATATCAACCTCTATATTTTCTGGAATAACATTAATGCAAAGAGGAGATAAATTGCTATGAGAAAAATATTTGGATAGAGGTAGAAATGAGAATCAAAAGCAATGAATTTGAATATATCTCTATTTGTAGATGCTTGTAAATTTTTTCCATTGCAAATTTCTGATTCTAGATCATTTATTTCACTAATTGTGCTTTCTTGAAGAACGTTCTCTTGCTACCCTAAATTTAGTATTTGATAAGCATGAAAGAATTCATAAATTTCCGCAACAGATTGCATATTATTGAAAACTTCAATTTCTTCCTATACTCACTGACTTATAATCTAATTTTCTCAATTTAACTCATAATGATTTTCAGATTTCGTGGAAGATGGTCTTTCAAGTTTGTTACTAATTTATTCTTGTAGTCATTTATCAAATTATTGCAAGCTTTGTGATAATGATTCATTAGCATGGTTACTTAATACTGTAAGAGGTGTGTATTAGATTTAAGAATTTTTATACATGGGTGGGGCGACTTCACCATGGTCAATATGAACCTCTATATCAAAATTTTTGATAATGTTACTAGAATTTGAATGAAAGTCACCAAAGCTTGCAATTGTTACATACAGATTTGAAATGGGAGGAAGAGAACAAACATATTGAAACAAAACGATCAATTCAATTTTTGAAGGTTTATCTTTAGCTTTGAATCTCAAGAAAATTAATTGAAATCTAACAGTAAAATCTAAGAGAGATTCATTTTAAAATCTTCTTAAATCTTTGAATTCATCACATACATGTTCATAATCATAACCATCAAATTTATAAATGAATTTCTTGATGAGTTGATTTGAATTGTTAATAGAGGAAACTAGAAAAGGTTGACACCAGTTTCTGGCTTTTCCTGAGAACGTAAGAGTAAAAATCCTGCATAAAATACCTTCATAAATATCATGATTAGTAGAATTTGCAAAATTTTGAATAAACTGTAAGGCATGATCAAATGCAAAAACATTCTTCTTACAGTTAAACTTTACCTTTGATAAGTGTCTTACTATTTCTTGGGGAGTATTGTGAGATGCATTTCCAGAGATACAACTCCAAATGGGAATTTTGAGAGGAGAAATTTGTAATTAAAATAAAACTTTAAAATACAAAATATCCAAAATACAACAAGTCTTCAAGCCTTCCTAGCACCAAAAATGTTGAAGGCTTGAAATGACCATTCAACATTATAAGGGAGACCACCCGATCGAGAACTTAACAAAGCCCCTTTTCTGTTTCCAATGGTCGTTCCAGCTAGTTAAATTAGGTCCAATTACCTACTCTCTATATCTACTGGCTTAAAGCATACCATTTTATTACCAATAGAGGAGCCATTAGATCAACCCGCTTGTTGAGCTCAGGCAAGAAAGTGATCCTTAAGCTGATCTAGGGCTCAACCAAACCACAACTAAAGTTTGCCTCTTTGATAGGAGGACTTGTAGAAATGTAATGATTAATATAAATGCAAAATAATCCAATAATTCAAGAAAGAGGAAATAAGTCCTAAGCCTATCTCAATTAGGAAGATGTATATCTAACCCGATCGAGAGCAAGATATTAATATAATTAGGATTTTAACTTGTCTGGATTAAGATGAATATGTAGCTTATGAAGTAGTTCAATTAACTAATATTATAATTACCAAACTTGTTGTTCATAGATCTATTAACAATGAATGATGAACCAATAACATTTAGGAAGTAGTTCACATAATGTCAATGGAAATTAAATCGGAATTAGATTGAAAATTTCATGTAAATAGTTACTCAGAAATATGATTTTTAAATATCAGAGAAAAAAGATACATTTGACAATAGATTCATGAGACAAACATATTAGATAGCTAATCTATAAAACAATTATTCATATTGATAGTAATTCATAATATAAATCCAATTAATGTAATTCTGCCATCAAGAATGAAATTCACATTAAAAATAATACTATTTCTAATACAAATTTACTCAAACTTGTTCTCTTGCTATGTTGCTTAACTGATCACCTACAATCTCCTCCAAAGCATAAACTATGTTGTTAAAAGTAAAAGCTGCAATAGCGCAAACTATGTCTCATACACAGTTCAGAATGGAAAAAAGAGATAAATCCCAATAATTCCCAGATCTGAGATTGATCATCTCTACTTACAACATCACTAGATTAAAATTATAAATCACTGACTAGTTGACTAAAAAACTTAGTCACCACAATCTTTCCAAGTGAAATACTACCAAAAATGAGCAATCATAAGTCGTTGGTTAAAATACATGACTAGCTATTAAGAAATACAACTAAAAATGACGAGCATGAATGACTAATTTAGTCTAGGAACAAAAATGTGACTACCAAACAAGTACTACAATAATATGAATTAGTTGTTTATGTTAGTAATTTTAATTTTGTCTAGCAATTTAAACTTACAAGTGATAGAGGATTGGAAGGTTCATAAAGATTGGCTTAAAGGTTATCATTCCTTAAATGCTTCTTCATCCTCACATGGTGTATAGATAAGCCAACTTTGCAATATTTATCTCTAATAATTTTTAATTTTATAAATATATATTTTTAATAAAAAATAACTGTTTTATGAATTTAAAAAAAATATTCATTGAATCTAATTGGATCTACTTGAAATTTGAAATTAATTTGAATATAAATTTTAACTTTTATGACTATAATATCAAATAAAAACTACTTTAATTTCATATTAACCAGCCTAGATCCATATTAACCATGGATCTATTAAGCACCGAGAGGGATTCAATCCCTTGAGGTGAAAACTTTCTTTTTAGTGAAAATTTTGAGGAAAAGTTTGCACGTAAAGATGTTGGATCCCTCTCGGCACTTGATAGATCTGGGGTTAAGATGGATCTAGATTGGTTATATAAAACTAATATCTATATTTGTATTTGTATCTCTTTTTTTATTCCCTCCCTCTATCTCACCAGCCAAAAGTACACACTCTCCCTCTCTCTCCCTCTCTCTCTCTCTCTATGGATCCCTTTTCACCCTCTCTCTATCTCCCCCTTTCTCCCTCTATGTTTTTCTTGTTCCCTCCCTCTCCTATCCCCTTCAATTCCATCTCTCTCTCTCTTCTAATCTCTCTCTTCCTTCCTCTCTCCCTTCTCTCCCAACTCCTTCTATCTCTCCCCCCTAATCACTCTCCCTCTCTCTCTCTCTCTCTCTCTCTCTCAAACACTATCACTATCTCCCTCCCCCTCTCTTTCTCTCTCTCCCCTCCATCTCTATGCCTCCATCTCTCTCCCTTCCCCTTCTCTACCTATCTCTCTCCTCTCCTCTTCTCTCTCTTCCTTCCTCTCCTCTCCCCCTCACTCTCTCTCCATCTCTCACTTCTCACTCCCTATCTCTCTATATCCACCTTTATCTCTCTATGTCTTTGTTCTTTCCTCCATCTCTCTTCCCCTCCAACTCCATCTCTCTCTCTCTCTATCTCTCCCTCTATCCTTCCCTCTCTTCCTTCCTCACGATGCCTCTCTCCCACCTCACTCTCACCCTCCCCCATCACTCTCTCTCTCTCTCTCTCTCTCTCTCTCTCTCTCTCTCTCT
>APFE031687871.1:110449-131736 GCA_000404065.3 Pinus taeda | reverse complement strand
TGAGCTTCTGGGAGAACTCAAGCAGTTGTGTGTGAAAATTCCACTTCTCCAGGCCATAAAAGATGTACCGATATACAACAAATTGATTAAGGAGAAGTGTTTCAGGAACCCAGGCAGGCGAAAGAAAGATGCCTCGACCATCAATGTCATAGGACAACTGTCCGATCTCATGTTGGGGCAAGTAATCTGTCCGAAGTATTTGGACCCTGGGAGCCCTGTAGTTGATGTCCACATCAATGGAACCATTATACCCCACACTCTGATTGATCTAGGGGCTGCCATCAATGTGATGACCAGTGACACCATGCTTAAGCTCAATCTTCAGAGTTCCCTAAAGAAGACCTCGACAGTGTTGTAATTGGCAGACCGCTCCACCATGACTCCCGAAGGGATTGTGGAGGATGTCTTGGTCTCTGTTGACGCCTGGGAATACCCTACGGACTTTTTGGTCCTCAAGCCTAAGGCAAAACTCACAGGTTATCCCCTCATTTTGGGAAGGCCTTGGCTGGCCACTGCAGATGCTTACATCAGCTGCTAAGCCAGAAGCATGACCATAAAAAATGGGCCTATGTCCAAACAGCTGGTCCTATACCCTCCTGCCCAACCGCTACTAGAACATGACTTACCCCTCTAGTTGGAAGAAGAAGAAGAGGATGAGGTCTACTCTACACCATTATGCATAGTAGAAGCCAGCAAGGGAGGTCCTCCAACCGAGGATGATTTGATTGAAAACTTAATCCAAAATCCTCCCCCTAGTGAGCTATCCTTGGAAGAATTGGTGGAAGACACCCAGGCCAATGCCTTAGTGGACCTAGGTGCCACTACTCCGACCACCCCCAGAGTTAAGAATGTGGAGTTTGGCCCTGAGAGGACTTTGAAGATAAGCTCCTCTCTCTCTCCCTCTCAGGAAAAGGAGCTATGTAGCCTTTTGACCCGTCATTTGGAGGCCTTTGCTTGGAGCTACAAGGAAATGAAGGGAATCCATCCCTCAGTCTGTACTCATCATATCTACATCAAGGAGGACTATAAACCAGTCACGCAACCTCAGAGGAGGATGAATCCAGCCCTCAAACACATTGTTAAAGAAGAAGTGCAAAAATTGTTGGATGCGGGATTCATCTACCCCATCTCGGATAGCGAATGGGTTTCCCCTCTGGTGTTGGTGCCCAAGAAAAATGGGAAATGAAGAATCTGTGTGGACTACTGAGAATTGAACAAAGCCACCAAGAAAGACCACTTCCCTTTCCCTTTCATAGATCAAGTGTTGGATGGTCTGGTAGGGAAGAGGTTTTTCTCTTTCCTAGATGGGTTCAGCGGGTACAATCAGATCCAAATCAGCCCAGAGGACCAAGATAAGACCACTTTCACTTGTCCATGGGGTACCTTTGCCTACCATGTCCTCCCCTTTGGGCTATGTAATGTCCCTGCCACTTTCCAGAGGGCTATGTTAAGCATCTTTTCCGAGTTTGTCCATGATTCGGTAGAAATCTATATGGATGACTTTACTCCTTACGGGTCTAGCTTGCAGGAAGCCTTGTCCAACCTGGGAAAATTTTTGAGCAAGTGCATTGAGATGAACCTGTCCCTCAGTCCTGAGAAATGTGAGTTCCTGATGACTAAAGGGACCATGTTAGGCCATACCATTTCTCGCCAGGGGTTACAGGTGGATCCCAATAAAGTTGCTATCATCAAAAGGGTCCCACCTCCTCAAAAGGTGAGAGATGTCCGGAGTTTCCTAGGCTTAGCATGATATTACCGCAGATTCATTAAAGACTTTAGTAAGATAGCCTCGCCATTGTTTGGCCTCTTAGCAAAAGATGTTGAGTTTAAATGTTCGGATGACTGCCAGAAGGCTCTGAATGAGTTGAAGGATAAGTTGGTGTCTACTCCAATTCTGAGATGCCCAAACTGGGCCCTACCTTTCCACATCCACACTGATGCCTCGAACAAAGCCATAGGGGCGGCCTTAGGACAAGTTGAAGAAAAACTCCCATATGCTATATACTTTGTCAGTAAAAACTTATCCAAGGCGGAAATGAATTATACAGTAACTGAGAAAGAGTTCCTAGCTGTGGTCCATTCCCTGAACAAGTTCCGACACTATATCACTGGCTATCAAACATTTGTACATACTGACCATGCTGCAATCCGATATTTAATGAATAAGCCTGCTGTGAATGCTCGTATTATTAGATGGTTACTTTTGTTGCAGCAGTTTGATTTGACCATCGTTGACAAACCAGGTAAAGAAAATGTTGTTGTTGACTTTTTGTCTAGAGTGAATTTGACTGCAGGTGAAGAAGAAACAGTGGATGACCAGATGCCAGATGAGCATCTGTTTGCTATCTCAGTACTCTCCCCATGGTTTGTTGATATAGCCAACTATCTGGTCTCCGCACAGTTCCCTCCGCACTTATCCTCAAAGGAGAAGAGCAGGATTATGAGGAAAAGTGCCTCATTCACTTGGATTGGGGGCAACTTGTTCAAACTTGGCCCTGATCGAATCTTAAGGCGTTGTGTAAGGGAGGAGGAAGTCTTTGACATCCTCCTAAATTGTCACGATGGTCCTTGTGGAGGACATTTTGTAGCCAAGAGGACTGCCTTCAAGATTCTACAGGCAGGCTACTATTGGCCCATTCTTCATCAAGATGTCAGAAGATATATCAGCCAATGTGACCGATGCCAAAGGATGGGGAAACCAACCCCAAGGGACGAAATGCCTCTCCAACCTCAGGTGACTCTTGAGCCATTTGAGAAGTGGGGTATGGATTTTGTGCGTCCTATCAACCCTCCTTCGAGGCAAAAGTCTTACATCATTGTGTGCACAAATTATCCGAAAAAGGGGGCAGAAACCAAGGCAATCAAAGCAGCAACAGAAGAAAAGGTGGCCGAGTTTTTAAGAGAAAACATTTTCTACAAATTTGGCTACCCAAGAGAGTTAGTCACCGATCAAGGAAGCCAGTTCACCTCCAATTTGATTGAAGACCTGCTTGCTCATCACAAAATCAAGCATATGACTTCCACCCCATATCATCCTCAAGCGAATGGGCAAGTGGAAGTCACCAACAAAGCATTAGAGGGGATCTTGACTAAGGTGGTGAGCAGTAGCAGAAGGGATTGGGCAGATCACCTGGTTGAAGCCACTTGGGCCTACAACACCACTTGTAAGACCACAACCAGTTTCACACCCTATGAGTTGGTCTATGGGAAGAGAGCTTTGCTGTCAATCGAGTTCGAATACAACACATTGAGGATGGCAGCTCAGCTGGACCTAGATCTCAGCCATGCTCAACAAGAAAGGTTAATGCAGCTGAATGGGTTAGATGAACTTTAAATGCAGGCCCTCCTCCACTCAGAAGTGACTCAACTTCAGAGGAAGGTGTGGCATGACCGACACCTAAATGACAAACAATTCCAGCCGAGAGATTGGGCGCTGCTATATGATTCCAGACATAAGGATTTCAAAGGGAAGCTGAGAACGAGGTGGCTAGGACCATATGCAGTGGAAAAGTGTAATGACAATGGTTCCGTCCTTATTCGAACTATTGATGAAGAAGCCATCCCCATGCTCGTCAAAGGGCATCGACTAAAGATCTACAGGAAACCTCTTTCGAGGCAAGAGTTCGTCAAAACTATGGAAAAATCAGTGCTAGTCATAGAGAAGGGTTCTGCCTCTGTTTTGGGCACACCCTGAGCATCATTTTATATTCAAAAAAAAAAAAAAATGCAATAAAAAAGATCCTTGGGTGAAAACCTTTCTGAGGCGCCCAAGGCAGATGGTAGGAGTGAAAACCTCATTGAGGCGCCCCTGTTGTCTCTCTAAAAAAAAGAAGAATGGGAATAAAAAGATCCTTGGGTGAAAACCTTTTTAAGGCACCCAAGACAGGTGGTAGGGGTGAAAACCTCATTGAGGCACCCCTGCTGTCTCTTAAAAGAAAAAAGAAAAAAAAGAAAAGAGAAAAAAGAAGAAAAAAAAAAAAGAGGAACAAAAAGGGAAAAAAAAAACAAGCTGATCTCTGAAAGTGTTGCAGGTTGCAGGTATATAGCGCACCAAAGGAGGACTCTCAACTCGAGGACAAGGGTCCCTATCAAGCTACCAGACAGCCTCTCATTCACACCCACCATGAACTCTCATTTTTCCAAAGATTGGGCACAATCGGATCATGGTTCAGCCTTCTACAAGAAGCTGCAGGACTTTCTACAGGAAGTTCTGTATTTCTACAGGAAACTTCCTGTAGAACTTTTGGACGGGCCAGAATCGATTGCAGGGAAGGATTTGGAGCTTGAAGTCGGCTGAGGAGGCATGTAACCACCCTTTTCTTCCATCCTCTACTCGCTTCACCTCTTTTCACCACCGCCACTCCAATCTGAGCAAGCATACCTGCACATGCAACCAGAACTATGTTTTTTAAATAAGGAAAATTGTGTTCTTTAATCTCAAAAATAAGGTCTTCTGAGGCTCGAGCACTCACCTATTTAGGCGACCTCAGGACCTTTCACCTGTGCAACGTGACTCGAATTATGTCAGCATGCACCCCAGGAGGAGAAACGGCTACAGGATGTCCTACAGGAATCTTGTAGCAGCTGATCCAGCTGGAGTACCTACCACGAAGACACCAGCAGCTCGCAGAACCGGTGCATGCCATGTTCGCCACCAGAGGAACGGGTCTCCAAGACTCACAACCACCAGCAACCAATGCAGGGAAGCTCCAGCACTTGAACACGATGCAGCAGCACGCAGATCCAGCATCCCGCGTCTTGAAACCTAGGAAAAACCACGTCCACGGCCGCACAGGTAAGTGCCTAACCTTATTTCGTCCAATTGCATAAGCTATACTCTGAATATGCACGACTGTGAAAATGGGTGGATTGAACAAGGCTGGTTGCCACTCAACTGGCCACCACAACCAGTCAAGCGGCCTCGTAGGATCCGAATTGGATTGATTATGCCGAAAGGGTGGATAATTGGCATGTGGGAAGTGTCCAGTCGGGGAGAAGCGGAGGTATTACAAGAATGGTGGCGGTAAATCCAGAGGGAAGAATTCGGCGGTCAGGGGCACGCTGGGGGATGATTGCAGTGACGTCGGCCAACGGATCATCAGGGACAGCTCACCCTCGCGCCATGAATACTACAGCAATTCGAAATCGACCGGTTGATACTTATGATGCACTGCAGTCATTTATGAACACAACCGTTTTCCAGCCGAATGTGCGTCCTCCTCCTCTGCAAGTGGTTAGCCCGAAGTTTTCGACTTGTTCAAACGTCTTGCTACCGCCCAAACTGGTCTTGCGCTACCGTAACCTCCTCCCAAAGCCGGGAACAACTTCTACAGGAAGCTGCGCTACAGGAAACATGGTATTCGAAGCAGTGCAGACTGTTCACGTCAAGGGTGGCGAATTTCGGTGAGGTAGGCAGAATTTAACCTCCCCATGCAAAAAAAAAAAATTCAAAGGGGGTGAATTTGACGTAGTAAAGGGGGTAGAGAAATTTAAGTGCAATTCTGTCTGGTTTTTTTTTATATATGTCGCTGCCGAAATCGTCGTAGTAATCTGCATGAGCAATTTCCTCCATGCATGAATGAAAACTCCCTCCTGTAGAAAGTGATACCCTGTCAAACACTGTTAAAAATGTAAATTTTATGTGGCTGTGTGTATAACGGAGGCGTAGCTCTACGCTCTGAGTGAAAATTCCCGAAATTCTCCTTCTGTATATGCGAGCAGGCAAATTGAGCATAGGGTAATCGACCAAAGATATTTTCTTTACGCTCTGAGGAGGGAATCCACCCAGAATTCCCAGTCTGCGTGAACATGAGAGCAAACACAGAGTTTTACCATGCCGGGTGGGTTCATTCGAAAAGAACCTTCAGACCCAAAGAAATTACGGGAAACCCCTGAGGTGGTAGACCTGTTTTCCCGTGCACAATGGATGTCATCTTGTGACAAGCTCCAAGGGCACAACAATGAAATTATGGAAGAATTCCTTCGGTCCCTAAAGCCGAAGTCAAAAACATTGGCCGTCGTCAATTTCAGAGGACTGACCCTCAAACTCACCCCACAGCTCATCAGCAGGGTGACTGATCTTCCAATGGGGATGCCTTGGGATAAGGAGGAGAGGAAGCTGGGTCAGAATGCTAAGGAAGAATTCTTCTTTCCAGAAGAACAATTCTCAGAAGATAAGAATGGAGTTCGGAGGACTAACCTACAACCGTTCTGGAGTGAACTCAGCCTCCAAATTATGAAGTATATCACGTGCGAGGGGCGATTTAGCATCATATATGGTTATCATTTTCGGCTGCTTACAGAACTCAGACACCACATGGACCTCCCTTCAGAACAAAAATTGAGCATTCCTTATTTCCTCTTGTAGTCCATGACTGAATGTGCCACCAAACTCAGAGAGGGGACACCAGACCAGCTAGCTCATCATGGGCTTATTAAGCTCCTCGTGGAAGATGCACTCCACACTCTCACTGTCCCTCTCTCCTGGGAAATTTTCCAGAATATGTCGAAGGACGATGACATCCAAGTCTTAGCCGAGGAGCTCACTTCTTCTAGCAGTGAGGAGAAGGAGCCTACTCAGGCCGAGAAGAAAGTTAAAAGACAAGACACCCCTGGAAAAATGCTAAAGAAGGAGCAAAAAGGAACACCAGCAACAAAACAAGCTATCAAAACAGGGGATGAGGGGATTGCACCAACGCCCAGGGAAAAACTACTACAGAGCAGGGCAGAACGAACTGAGAAAGTCCAAGACAGTAAGGGCACCCCTAAGGCAACCTCAACCGAGATAAAAGAAAAAGTCCCCTCGGCCAAGCAGGCTAAAACAGTGCCCTCGATTCCTATAAGAAAGCAGCAGAGTACTCCTACAGGAAAGCAGCAGAGTACTCCTATAGGAAAGCAGCAGAGTATTTCTACAGGAAAGCAGCAGAGTCTTTCTACAGGAAAGTTGAAAACGGCTTCTACAGGAAGCCAGAAAGCAACCGCTACAGGACTTTCTATAGGAAGTCCGAAAGGAGGACAACAGAAGGAGAAATCGACCGAAATCCTAGCTAGGGAGGCAGCAGCTGTGCTGGCCGCCCTAAGTACCTCTCCCAAGCCAAAAGAAAAACGAAAGAGGGAGACTCCTCTGTATTTCAAAGTGAGAAGGAGTGTAAGAATTAAGACTGGCAGACCCCAGCCTCCATCAAAAGAACCAATCACTATCGTGGATACCCCTACCACACCAAGGGATAGATCCCCCTCCAAAGCATCCATTACTTATGAGCGGGGGAACCCAAAAACATCCTCATGGAGGGACAGAATGGAAAAATTAAGCTTAGAAGCCTCTCTACAGGATGCTGAGGCTATTCTACAGGAAACTTTGGCTAGGCTGAAAGAAATTGAGCAGATGGAGGAGAAAGCAGCCGAGTCACCACAAGAGGAGGAGGGAGCAGCCAAGTCACCACCAAAGGAGGAGAAAGCCGATGTTATCATGGAACCAAGCCCCCAGCCCAACTTGGGCTCTTATTATAACTTTTTGGAGGCAGGCAGAATTATTCCCCAAAAGTTCACAGTGCCACTATTTTTAGCACTAGAGGAAGAACGGGTACGAACCCACACGTGGATGAGGATAGCTAAATCCAAGGGGGTAGCAGATATTGGGCCTCTAGAGGAAAGGCTAAAGGAAGCACAAAGGGAGTTGGTAAGAGTAAGGCATGTGGAAAGCTCCCAGCAAGCCAAGTTGAGAGAAGAGAATGAGCTGCTCAGACAACAGCTCCAGCTGCAGGGACAGAGGAAAGAAAAGGACATGGCAGCCAAGGATCCCTCAGCAGAGCCTCAAGGAAAAGAAGAGATGCAAGCTGATCTTGAGGAATTCAACCAGCAGCTATAGGAAAGGGGACTGCAGGCAGATATGGAGATACAATCCCTAAAGCAGCAGGTGCAAGAAAAGGAGGCACAACTGGCCTGCATGGCCAGTTGGGCAATGGAAGCACTGCAATGTAGGCAGCCGGCCAAATCTTATGGCCTGTACCTAAGGGACCAGTGGTTGCAGTTCCAAATCAATACATTGGCACAGAGGGGTATCTCTCACATCCAAAACCCCCAGCAGTTCACAGATTTATGTAACACCAGTTCTTTGGAGGATAGGGCCAAACTTTCAGAGTTTTACCTCCATAATTTGGCCCTTCCAGACATCACTTCGTGGGACCCCAACATAGCAGTAGGGGACATGCAACTGATGGCAATGACCTCATGGTTAAACCACGAAGAGAAGAGAGAAGTTGAGGTAAAGAATGTCATGGACCGGGAGTTACATGAACCACTGCTGATTAGAGCAGAATCGGGGAACCCCACAGCACTGATATCCGCTCACCAACACCTAGCAACCAATTCTTAGGGTTTATTAGAGTACATGGATCGTCAGGCCCAGGCCATAGCACACTTCGAGGATATGGAGAGGTTACTAGGGGACAATTGTGTTCATGCTTGCCCCCGTAGGTGGAACACATTGTCCCACAGCCTCAAAATTCGGGAATATCACACTCCAACTCAGATGAGGGAGGATTTGGCATGGGTACCTCTCTACAAGAAAACCATGTAGAACCTCCAAGCCAATTGGATAGGCCTCAAGCTAAGTCCACCCTTGCTTTTGGGACTGTTAGAGGGAGGCACAGAAGAGGAGGAGCATAAGCAGTGGGAGGAAGTGGAGAGGAAGGCCGGATTCCATGACAGTGTGGAAGACAATACTTCAGAAGCTTGGGATGTGCGAGTGGCCATCAAAGCAATGAAAGACGAGGAGCTGGACTAAGTTGCTCAGAGGATGAGCAACCCTTTTAGCAAGGGGGTGATGATGAGCCCCAAAATTGGTAACAATTTGGGCTCATTTGGCCTAATTTTCATTGTACAGTCCTTGTTCAATTCCATCATTTTCTATATTTTATGCATTATTTTTAGTATGTTTGTGTCTTTGGTACGAATAAGGGAAGTTACTTTTCCTAGGTGGTTAACACGTGTCTATTTCAGGTTTTTGACATATATTGGAGCAAAGTAGAAGCAATCATGAGCTATAAGGCAGCCAAGCCTGAAGTGAGGACTTGAAGGAGGGGTGCCTACGGCATTCAATGACCCTTCCTCGGGATCTTCACCTCCAACTCCGAGCTCCAAAGACCACCAAACCGAATCTAAAAGGCAACAAATCAGCATTTAGAAAGGGACTGTTTGACTCACAGTTTGACAGCCGAGTTCCACAGATTGAGGAGGCCAGCTAGGTCCCTCGTGATCTATAAATTTTGAGGCCTCAGCCTTCGTAAAGAGACTTTTGAAACTATTGTGTACTTTGCACCTCAGTGCTGCAGCTCTATTTTGTTCTTTTGTAGCCATTTTTGGCATGACTGTTATGATTATTTTTGGATAATGAGAAGCAGTTCGGTTTCCTATCAAATCTGAGTTTTTCATAGGAGCCAAAGCTCTCAGGGTTGGGCCCAACCTGAGAGCCTAGGGCCTCCTTTTTGTATTGTGACTTTTCCTTTACGTATCACTGTTTTCCTTTATGCATTTGAACACCTTTCTGCTAAGTAGATTTCGTTATGTTGCTGGAATAGATCACTGTTTATGAATGACTTTGGTTTAGGTGTTTTGGTAGGATAATAACAGCAAGATTTCCAAGAAAAAGGGACAACCACACTCCTGGTTTCACCTCGCCCTTATTGGATTTGGGGCTGGAATTGAGGAACTGTGCTGCCTCACAAAAACACTAATTTGCTTGTTTATGCAATCTTTTAGTGTGCTTGTTTTATTTGCAGAGATTATTCATGGGTTTGGACATCTGAAATGTTTCTTTACATAGATGGTGTACAAGGTTTTCTTCCCAAATAAATTTGCTGCTCATTTATGTTGTTGATGGTTAGACTAGACTAGTTTAGGATTGGATCATTTGCAGGTCTTTGTTGATTTGATCAAGGCTCACCGCGCAGGGCATCTTCTTCCTTCATCCATCCTCCCAAAGTATCATCTAAGCCTCCTATTCTGTCTTGTAGCTAAGCTTCCCGTTTCCCATCTATCCTTTGTGTCCGCGAAACCTTACCTCCTTACTCATCATTTCCTTAGCCGTCTTCAAGCCAAGTCAGCCTTCTACACCTCTTCACCGATCCACCCACCAGTCCTTAGGCCATTTTTAGACCGCTATCCTACCTCTAGATCCATCCATGCACCTTCCCTCACTCATCCGCCTCCTAAAAACCGACTTCCAAACATCCTGTAGAAGTTCTGAAGTTTCCTGTAGAAATCTGGAACATCCTGTAGAACCCCTGCAGACTTCCTGTAGAAGCTCACAAGTGAGGTTTCCCGAAAGCCAAACCTTGTGAAACTCTGGGGAAGAGTGTTAGGGACTCCTTAGACCCTCTCTGAGCCTTTCCAACCATTTCCAAGCATTCCTCTTCCTTGATCCACCCCTGCACAGTAAAGCACAGTTCAAGCATATGCATGTGAAAATCGACACTTAATCAAAAAATACAAAAAAGATGCTTTCTTAGGACAAAGGTAGTTCAAACACATGCCTTTTACCTTACAAGAAGTAATGGAATCTCTTTTAGTAGTTTGTATTCTCATCTATTCATCAGTAGGACTAGCTGGTAGAATTAGGGTTTGCTAGGGTTTGCGTTTCTTTTTTGGCTTCCAGTTTCTTTTTCGCAAGTAGATTAGCTTCCTTTGAGTTAGCTTTCGTTCATCACTTAAAAGCTTCTTCTGAGGACTCATAGAAGTTGGCTAAAGCCCCTAGCGGACTTGTGTCGGCTGACCAAGTGACAACTGCGGCAAGAGCTAGTACTTGTGCATACAGCACCGTCGATTCCAAGTTTGTTACGAACAGCCGGGTTGATAAAAGTAAAGAAGGGAATCCCAGGAGTTGCAGCATTATTGCTGCAATACTGTAGCCCACCACTTGGTACAAGAATGCATGAACATGCTTGATTGGGTGGTTGAAATCGACTGCAAGAATTAACAACGTCAACAAAAGAAAACAGAATAGGTAAATCCCCTTTGCGGACAAAGGCGATCCCACTAGCCTAACTGAGGTCTAGCAACAATCAAACAACGCTAACACGCAGGTTCCTAGTTTCAAAGTAAAGGCCAAGATGAGAGCCTACCTTGAATCCAACACTTATATTCGTAGAAGGTTCGTCGCCTTCGTTCTTTCGCTTCAGCTGGTCATAATCCTCACGATCTCCATGAATAGACACCTGCACATGCAAAGAACAAGACAAATACAAGCATAAAATCTGGGAAATGCAACTATGTATCAGTCAGAAAGGATACAACTCAAACATCATAATAAAGACACATGAGTGGATAATGATAGTCGTCTATTATTATTGATAAAACAAAAGAGAATACAACCAAGTTCTGACGTCAAATGCTCCTTTGGCTGGGTGGATCAGCAACACATGCCTTGCAAAGCTTGTAGGGATGGGAATAAGCCTCTCTCTCCTTGATCACTTGGACATGGATCTCCTCCTTAAATATTTAGCCTCATAGGGATACATAAGACCTCTTGCAAGATGAGCTTAGCAATCCTCAGACTTTTGGAGCTTGAAAAGTAGAATTATTAACCAAGAATTACCAACTAGCTTGTCAAAGGGGAAGGAACAAGCTTATATAGAGATAAGAGGAGTAGATAAGATCATCCACTTGATTCATGGGATTGTCCTTATCATAAGGAAGCTTCCATGAGAGGTGGAGAACTACTTCCCTCCTTGGGAGATACGAAGCCCAACTAAACCAATTCAAACTGGAATTAGTTTATAGATAAGGTGGAAGGAACCTTCAGAAGTTTGATGGTTAAAAACTTTACCCAACTAGGTTGGCGCTAATGTGACTCTGAGACAGAGAGCCAGCTGGTGTGCCCTCTTTGGAGGATTTACCCTATTGGTGCGAGAAATGCACTGTGCAACAACGCCAATGGAGGAAGGGATATATTTTTGGGTATTTTGCAGAAGGTATCTTCAGGGGATATAAAGCACATACTTTAAGGGATACAAATCAGGTGTTTTCAAGTTATGTCACTTCTCACAGGTCCCAAAATAGGTCCTCCAATGTACGGGAGAAGGGGTAACAACGACAGTGACAAAATACTGTGTAACAAGGTGACCACCCTAACTGAGGGTGACCTGATTGACATCGAAAATGCCATTCGCGATGCCACACATGATGTAGCTGACGAAGCCATGTCTAAGAAATAGATTGTGTTGTGGGAGCTCCGTACACAGCTACAGACGTTAGCAATCCATGTCATGCCCACAAGTGAAAGTACCTCTACAAGGGGTTCCAGTATGTCAGCGACGGAACCATTCCTGAAGACCTAATTTACCTATTTGGTTGCAATCCTAGTAGGCACGTTGATCATCAATAATGCGGAGGAAAGAGCTGTGTTGAGACGGCTTATAGGACTAGGACTAAACATAACCACTTTACCACGCAAAAGCTTGCAACAACTCCAGGACAACACCACGATAGAGCTCTGCACTTGGGAAGGCCCTACCGAACAAATCCTCTAGGAGCAGAAAATAAATCTTGAATAGGTATGCCTCCAACAAGATGAAGTTGTCACACAGAACCATCAAGTGCAATAGATTGTCGCGAAAGCTTGCTTAAGTGCCCCTGAGTTGGAGATTACGGCTCATCTCCCTATTGAGTCCCAAATTCAAAATTTGGCTACTCCATTCTGTAAAACTAAGGAGGAGGCTGTGCAGATCCATCGGGAGCTTAGCATGCATATTGCAGAGTTGAAATTGCATGCTCAGCCGGCGATGCCCCTTCAGATCATGGAGTAGCACAAGAACATCATCACCGTCGGCTGCGCTATGCATACAAGGAAAATGAAGGAATGTATGGACTTGTTTACACAGATGATTTTCAAGCACACGACCCTTCAAGAGGGTCCAACCCTTCAGTGCTTGGAAACCAAAGCTCGGGAGCTTCAGGAAGCCTATGATAGGATCAAAGGAACCGTGTCGACTATCATTCTTACGCAACAACTGGCTAAGATAAGGGAGGCCGAGGACCTAAAGATCCAAGTTGACGCGGCCCTGTAAAAGGCAGCCATGATTAAAGCTCCTCTCCAGTCATGGTTGGATGAGTCATTTGTAGTTTCAATCACCATAGAGCGTAGGGTAGCTCATATAAAAAGTGAGTACGCCACCATTGAGACAACGCCGACCGAGAATGAGTTGACGGCCACACACATGGAAATGATGCAACGGATGACAAAAGAATTTGTTGCTAGAACAAGTGAAGCACGGAGGATGCTAACCACCCTATGCGAGAAAATTACTGTGCCAGTCGAGTGACTCGATATGAGTCACGATGATTGTGTTGGGGGACTGTTGGGTAGTGGAAGCCCCGCACCATTTTGGGTAAAGTTAGGGTAAAGACTCCGTTGAAAATGCGAAGCGCTAATTATAATAGGTCGAGTCAAAGGGTAGTCCACCCAAAAATAATATAAAGAAATGTAAGTAGAGTTGACTTGCTTAGGGATCGCGGGCTAAGGAAGGGTATAAATAGAGTGAGGCTCTATGGGTAGAGATAATAGAAGTTTGGGAAGTCAGTTTGGACTATGAAATGTAATGGGTTTTTGAAGAAGATAGTCTAAAAGCATCTATAAGTCCGAGTCAAGGGTTGGAGTAGTAGGTAGAGGCTCTGCAGCTGTGTGCGCGGACCCCTGCAGTTGAGTGTGCAAGGTAGTTCTGGATGTATTAAGGATAAAGTGGAAATAAAGATAAGTTTCTTCTGAATTTTTTTGTTCTTCTGAGCTGTGATAATATCTGTTTAATTTAATTTGCTTATGGTTTGAATGAATGTAAATCTAGGTTCATTTTAATGCACAAATCAGTTGTGTTAGTTAAATGTTTGCTTAAATACCCTGTTAATTTGTAACCACATCCTCTAATATAATAGCACACTAATAAGAAAGATATAATCAAGCTGGACCTGTGCAAATATTGAGTAGTGCGAAGCTGTAAAATAGAGCGGAAAACCTCCAGACCACACCAAGACATCCCTAGGGTGTGGAAACCTAGTTCCAGCACCCTCCCCTGCTACCTCGGGTGAGACCTCAGTCTGCGCTCCGCGGGTTGTTGCTGAAAGGGCTGGTAGTTGCAGGATTTGTTTGGCTAAATAACTCTTTCAAACCTAGTTCAGGCCCATATAAGCCAACATCTTCGCTTGCTACTCCTTTGAACACCGGCAGCTAGATTGCACTCGTCATTCTTAACCTTAGGTTTTGTTCAGTGATGTACTCTAAACCCCTACGGTTTCTGATCCCTTCAATCCTTAACTTGTTCCACCATCAAACACCCCTTAGGCAGATCCTGGTCCCGGCGATGGAACCATTTATTGGCTTAGATGGGCCTGACCCAGGTTCGGAAGAATTACTTAGCCAAACAAATCCTGCAGCTACCGGCCCTTTCAGCGACAGTCTGTGGAGTGCGAACTGAGGTCTCACACAAGGTAGCAGGGGAGGGTGCTAGAACCAGTTTTCCGCACCCTTGGGGTGTCTAGATGTGGTCTGGAAGTTTCGTGCACCATTCTACAGCTTCGCGTTGCTCTATACCCATGCAGATTTGGACCCAAACTAATCCTTACTTTCTATTTACCCGTTGTTTATAGATTTAATCTAATTGATAAAGTATTGTAAATCCAATCCACTTCGCAGGGTCTTTAAGCAAACATTTAACATATTTACCCAGTTCGCGTACTTAGAATAAACTCAGATTCACATACATTTAGAACATAAACAAATGTGTCTAGATTAAACAGTTATATTAATCATAAAAAGAAAGATCCACAAACAATTTACAGAAGAAACTTATCTTTATTTCCACTTTGTCACTAATACATTTAGATCTGCCCTGTGCACTTAGCTGTAAGGGTCCACGCACATAGTTGTAGACTCTTCCAGGCCTCTACACAGATAGCTGCAGAGCCTCTACACACATAACTGCAGAGCCTCTATCCACTACCTAGACCCTTGACACAGACTTACAGACGCTTTCAAACTTCTCTCCCTCAAAAACCCATTACCTTTTCTGATCCAAAACCCTACCAAAAGAACTGCTTTTTCCTCTTAGAGTTTCACTCTATCTATACCTTCCTATGGTCCGTGGACCAACTTACTCCCTACTATTTTACATTATTTCTTGGGTGGACAATCCTTTGACTTTACCTTTTACCTTTCATGCTCTACATACTTCGGAGTTTTTACAATAATTTAATCCTACTTTCTAGGCTTTCTGCCCCAAAACCATTACGCAGGACCTCTGCTACTGAACACCGAGACAACAAGCAAACCACCAACAATAGATGATGATAATCCCTCATCAGTTCTTTCCAAATCAACAGAGAAGATAAAAGATGTTGATTTCCTTTTGGTTTCGTCTTCACATAGTATAATTTCTATTGGAGATTTGGAGATCCCAATTACAGGGACAAACATGAGGCTGCTTATAAGGACGATGCATGAGGAGGAAGAAAAAATTGGTGTTAATAACCAAGGCATAACTCAACCATTGGAGGATGTGCCAAGATCTCGATTTGCAGCCTTGAGATACACTGAGGGAGAACGCTCAAAGGTATCAGATTCTTCCGAGACATCGTCAAAATCATCAAGAAAAGAGAATTATGAGAACACATCCCCATCATCCCATGGTAGTGTCCATTGTAGGGAGAGAGCTGAGGCAAGCTCTTATCACCATAATGACACCAGAGATGGCAAGGAAAGGTATAACCAATCTCGACATTAGAATTTTCATTTTGATTACAATCATGTTTTTAATGATGAACGTAAAACATGGCATTGAAAAAAAAGTACGTTTTGTGGATTACATAACCATATATTTTCTAAGTGTTGCAAAATAATGGAAGCACACAAAAGGATGAGGCATGAAAGACCCTCTCAATAGCAGGAAAAGAAATAGCTTAAGAAAATCTGAAGGAAGAAGATGTATTGCAGTCATTGCAATAGAAATGGCCATCAAAGAGCCACTTGTTGGACACTCCATCCAGAGAAACGCCTTAAAGACAAAGTGTTGATGCATTAATCAAGGGAAACAGTTGTTCGACAAGTGAATGTGCCACAAGGAGGTGACCCATCCATGTTGATAAGTGAAAAATGGTTTCTAGATATGTTAGTGCATCATGATCGTGCTTTTGTAAATCATTTGTTGCATTTTAAAATGTAAAAGTGATGATGTGTTTTCCATCACTTGTTCAGCAACAATGATGTCTGGTCTTATTATGTGTTGCATTTTACACTTTGAAAGTGATGTTGTGTTTCTATCACTTGTCCAAACAAAACTAGTTTTTGGCCTTATATTTGTAAATCATGTGTTGCAATGATGAAGTGTTTTGCATCACTTGTTGAGGCAACAATGAAATGTTGGGCTTGTTTTCGTAGCTAGGGTATTGTGTCCATCTTAATGTAAACTTGACCATCGAGTATGTGTTATAAACTCTTGGCAAGTGTGGGATGCTTGGGTCATTATTTGGTCATGCAATTTAAGCATGTAATTTGCAAAACAATGTACTACAGGTTGCATAGATTGTAGGTGTCAGCCCATTGCTTAAGGATCCGAAGAACAAAGGTGAAGGAGATGGAAGCGAGACATTTCAGGATGCTTGTGATGCAGACAAGGTACATAAAAGTTGAAGATTATTTTTTCATGCTTTTGGAGGACCAAAAGCTCCTCAGTGGGGAGGATTGATCCAAGTGGCTCTAGGGACACACATAGGATAAAGAGGGCTTATGAAAGCTCGAAATTCAAAGTGATCATAATGATTTTGAACCAAGACTAGAGCATAGATTGTGTCATCCTGGTCACGGTGATTAGAATGGTTCATCAATTTGAGCTTGTATGAGGGAGAATGAGCCAGTCAAAGTTTTGGTGAAATTTGGGCTATGGGCTAAGTTTAAGTATCCTAGAATTTGACAGACCATGGGGCATGAAACCTAGCTCCGAAAGCGGTCGAAATTGTGGCCTTATTAATTTTCCTAATATCCATTATTTTCTAAAGATTTGAAAATCTCCCCCATTTTAAATAAAAATTAAAAAAATATGAATGTGGTGAAGTTCCACCACCCTCGCCATCCCCAAAAACATAACAAAATTTTATTAAGGGGACAATGGGCAATGACTATCGCGGCCCTCCCGCAACCATAAAATAAAAAATATTAAAGTTATGGTCGACAGCCATCACCCTGATGAACCCTTCAAACCTCCACCACATCGCATATATCATTATCATAGAAGGGTTGTGGGCGGGCCATCTCCTGTGGACCCTGCCCACACCCCACCTACTAAACCTTACCATATGATGACCAACGGTGGCGGGGCTTGAACTCACTCTGCTGGTGCAACCAACCCACCTCTCGACACCCTCACATGCAACCTCCAAACAACAATGCAACCCCAAATAGTTAATGCGCCATATATGGTGCATACACCATGTCACACCAAACGGTACCAATAAACTTAATGCAACCAACCTCCATTCCATTTACAAGGAGCTACGGGAATTAAGGGGTGGGCAACCCAATGCGGACCCGACCCAAATTTTTTAATTCAGTTTAACATAAAAACAAATGGTGTATTAAAATGGAGGGTTCGGGGTTTGACCACCTGACCTCCTCCTTATTATTCAAGATTCCAAACCAACTCATCTACAACAACCTTATTGATTAATCAACTCGAGAATTATATAAAATTTCATTGGCATAGTACGCCCAAGGGTAGCATGGAGGAACCAGGAGTGGGCATGGAAATCGAGACGAATTTTTAATTAGTTTGTTTGCAGGTGGAACCATGACTGAGCGAAATTTCTAGGAGGGCGAAATTTTTGCAGTGTCCAAATTGGACAAATTTTATGTCAATCATAAACCTCTCAATGACAGGAACCCAATGGCACAGTTAGTTTCCTGATCTAAATAGCCTATTTACAAAGGAACAAGAGGAGGGAATCTTTGAGGAATCGAGGGGGAATCTAAAAGATTCCTTAAACCCCAGATTTTCATTTTCTTAGAATTCAAAAATTTGACAATCGATTTTGCACTAATCGATGCCACAAATCTGATGGTGTGTTTAAATTTTCCAGTTGCTCATTTCATTTTTTGGCCACTTTTCTAAGTGGAGTGCAAGTGTCAGCATTCATGTGCGAGCAGTCATTTCCATGTGATTCGACGTCGCGAGATCGATGATTCGAACAACTTCAGCATCTTGATAGCCTTTTCTTCAGACAACCCCTAGATGTGTGGTATACGCAATATGTTCATGTACTTCTTTTGCCATGTTGCACAAATCCCTGCTTGATATGATGCGGAATCAATATTGCATGTACTTGTTGTCATGATCGTCATGTTTTTTCTAGATCTCTTTGTCATTATGTTGATGGGATGCCCATGTTGTCGCGATGTATGATTGGATTGAGATCCCTTTTATGACATGTTGGCGGGATGCTCATTATGCATGAGTTTATGTCATACTGATAGCAGTCCTTTTTTTACTGAGAGTTCCTGTAGTGGAACATCTCTTGGAGCCAATCCTTCATGAGGGAATTTTCTTTGTATGATAGCGACGTCATCTCTTATGTACATTGTCACTATTGACAACACTTAATGCAGTAGCCTACACCATCTTGACACTGGGGCCTGGAGATGTGGTCCCTCCTAGATGAACTTCGTTATCAACGACTTATGTTTTTATGTTGCTGATGATTGTCATGTTCCTCTTCTTTACAACATGCACATATATTCATTTATGATCTTTTAAATATGCAATTTAACACATCACCAAAGTAAAAGGTCTTGGAAGGGTCCTTCGTCACCCCCAGACCTTGATCACATAGTCATGGAGACTTAGAGTTTTGTTGGAGCACTCTTGGTGGGTAGCATAGTTGGATTCTTGGAGCAAGAAGGAAAAGGAAGAGCAAGAAAGCACAAGAAAGCATCAAGATCAAAAAGTACATAAAAGTTGATTGTAGGTACTAAGTTGCATGTATGTTTCCTTCACTAGTTTTGTCATGCATGGCATATGCATGTGTTTTTTTGGTTGTGATCTGTCATTGGCATGGAGGATGGCTAGGATTGATAGTGGATTACCTACCCTTTCCATTTCCTGGATAGCCATGGTGATTTTGGGCTTATTTCCTTGTTGTGTTTTTGGCTGGTTCTCATTTTTCCTTAGCTTGGGTTGATATATTAATTTTGTAGCCTTGGTTGGAAAAATTCTTTCGAGGCATGTAATAACTTGGGTTGAGTTACTAGTCTCATAGCTTGGGTTGGACAAATGCTCTAGAGAGCTTGGTGGGATGAGTTACTAGTCGCATAGCCTTGGTGGGTTTAGTTATTAGTCCTGTAGTCGGGTTGGAAAATCACTATAGAGCCTTAGATGGTTGGGATAGAGATCGATCTAATGATGGTTTTGTGATGTCTGATCGTGAGGTGGAAGCAATGTTTGATGGGTGTAGGTGGTTGGCCTCTGGAAGCCCTAGATGAATTTTTATTGATGTGTTCTATGAGATCCCACATTCATTCTTGTAATATGGCATGAGGTTGAATGGCTAAAGATAGATTTGGCTCAACCATTCTACAGTTGGGTGGAACATGGAAGTCCCATCTTAGGTTTGGATTTTGCATCATTAATGAAATCTTATTTCTCATGGTATTTCTATGAGTATTATGATGGATTATATGTGGTGTATATGGATATGATTTCATGGATAATTTTGTCCCTATTATGTTTGTTACATATGTGTTTCATGACAGCAGCCATGTGTGGCTCTCATCATGTTTTTACTTGTCATTGAATTATCAATGTATCTATGATGTAATGGATGGAATGACAATTGATGTGTTGAGGCATCATTGGTGCTTAGCGATTCCCAGCTAAGTATGAGAGGCTTATGCTCAGAACTATTAATTACACCTATCAATTACACATTTGCAATATGTTTGATGAAATGTTTGTCATGGCTAGTAAGGGTCCAATCAAGGTCTTGGACAAGTATTTTCTTTAGTACTATCATTTCAATGATATTTTACTGATTTGAAGAAACAGTTCAATTCTGGGTATCGACCTAGGCTCTGGGCCTGAAAAAGTGGCTCAAATATGGGAGTCACTGGCATAGCATTGATAGTTTTGGTTTGTGGTTGTTGGCAAGCAAGCGTGTGGGAGTGACTTTGTGTTTCTGGTTGCCCTCATGCCTATAGCATGGGGGCAACTATGCCTTAAATTGTCCAAAATCTCAGTGGGACCCCAAGGAAAGTTGTCTAAAGTATTGGATTGGTTCCTAAGGGTCTTGTAGATGATGTTTAATTTTTGTATGGTGTGTTTCTGTCGGTTCCACTTCCTTAACATGAATTAGGATGTCGAATCATATCATTGTGGCCTCTCAATGCATGTTTACCCTGGCTATCTGGTTTCTTGGGTAGATGTGGGAGGAGGGTGTTACAAAGTGGTATCAAAGCATGGTTCACCCCTCAGATTGAATGGGCTATGTGTCGGTCAGGCATGCATGTGAGTTGTATATGTGTCCCTCACACTTGCATTCCATGTGCTTGTTGCATTTGCATGATGTTTTTCATGGTTGTCGTGATGTCAACATATGAAACTTGAGGTTGTTGTGGTAGAATGCAACGTCATGAGTGTATGACTAATTAAATGTCGATTTATGTCGCTTACACGTGACATTGTAGTATTTCTATTGTAATCTTGCTTGTTGGTTACACTTTTGTATGCTTAGTTACATATATCATTATGGTAGGTTTGATTTCAAGTATCGTTCATTCATGCTTTATCATACGTGTTATGCATATGTGTTGATGCATATGCATTAGTTATGTATGTTCATGGTTGCATGTGGTCAAGTGTATACTGACGTAATGATGGTGGTTGTCATGCATGAGGTCGTGGTGTGTGTTGTTGTTGATGTCATGCATTGATGACTAGACCCTAGCTAGAATGGCAGTTGCATGGTCATATGCTTATGTTCTATATTTAGATATGTTTTCATGATTATGTTATACATGTATCACACTGATTTGTTGATCTTGCAAACCAGGTATCCTCCTTGAGATATACCAGGTCTACTGGTTTATTGTCATTTGGTTTCGCTGACATGATATACCTTGTAGGAAGAAATATCAAATGGCTAGCAAGATGATTCACTACAAATACTTTCCCTGTAGGTTTTAACCCCGTACAAAAATTACCTACATATGAATTCTAAATCACAGGAAAAATAAAAATGCGAGAGCATAACACATA
>APFE031687871.1:53813-105445 GCA_000404065.3 Pinus taeda | reverse complement strand
CTGCCCCAGACCCCATAAAGTGGGGTTATGGGTACCCCTCAAACCCCCTGTTAACTATGTGGAAAGAATATAACACAACCCAACATTCCCTATGAAGTTGAAGAGCAGTATGGTGTTGGGAGCCCTCCTAATTTGTTAGTTACATTGAGAAGCTTAAATGAAGAAATAAGGGGTTGTAAGGAAGATAATGACAAAATCTTATAGGCACAAGAAAAGCTAGCAAAGGTAAATGCAGTCATACTTCATAGCTTGTAATATTTGTAGCGACAGAGACCACTCTAGATCATCCATGAGTAGGAGGACATAACTAATGGGGCATATGGTAGTCAGTCGCATGGTGGTCACAGATCAAAGAGAGATGACACAGTCAAAGATGGAAGATTGTTGGAAAATCTAGATAGGAGAAGCGATAGTCACAGGTACCATTCTAGTTCTGGTTCTAATAGGCATGATGATTGATATCATTATCACCCTTACAAGAGGAGTAATAAGGGGTATTTTCAATATGACTTTAAGAAATCAAAGCCACCTACCTTTTTATGGACAGGTAAAGAAATTGAAAGATGAAAAATCATTGTTGCTAGGCATGAAGAAGTTCTTCAGTTGCATGACTACTCAGAGCACATGGACGCTAGAGTGGCTACATTCAGTCTCAAATGTAAAGCTGACATTTGGGGGGAATATGTGAATAACTTTATAGGTATACATGAGAAAGAATTGGATTGGAATGAGTCTAAGTGGCTATTCAAGAAGAAGTACTTCTCAAAGAGATACTTTGGTGACAGAGCGAAAGAATTTTATGAGCTAAATATGGGATCCAGGACAGATGATGAGTACACTAGCAGATTCTTGGAGTTGTTGAGGTATGCACCTTACCTCAAGGAGGAGAAGGCCAAGATTCAGAGATTTACCACTGGGTTACCAATGGCGTTTAAAGATAATATTGAGTTTGATGAGCCTAGATCATTAGAAGAAACCATCTGAAAGATAAAGCATTGCTATGAACAATTGAATTGCCGAACTGACACGAAGCCAGATTGGAGAGGTAATGCAAAGAACAAAGAAAAATAGGAGAACAAGCAAGTAAGACCACAAGATTCAGGTAACAAGGAGAATGTTGCACCACTTAAGAGGCTTAATGCATCAGATAGAGGACACGGACACAAATCAGTGGAGTAGAATAAGGATCTTGTACAATGTTGGATCTGTGGAAGAGATCATTGCAGGATGGATTATCCATAGTACAAGAGTGGTAGGCCTAAGATATATAGTTCTCAGGAGGCACAAACTATTTGAGACGTTTCTTAGAGTATTCTATGTATCTATGGAACATTGGATAAAAACTAGGTAGAGTATTAGACATCTTTCATTGAGATGGACGGTAAGCTTTGTGATCAAGTTATTTCTATTTTGATTGACCCTTGATCTAATTATCACTATGTTAGTCTTGACTTGGTTGAAAAGTGTGGTTTGAGTAAGGAATTGCATGTAGAGCCTTGGTTAGTGTAGTTGGCTATAGGTACAAAGAAACGAGTTCATCATTGGGTAAGAGCTCATGCATTTGACTTGAATGGCATGTCTACCACATCACATCTAAATGTATTACCATTGGGATCATATAGTATATTATTGGGAATGGATTGGTCATATCTTCATAGAACCAAGGTAGACTACTATGATAAAGTTATTGAGTGCGTTGATGACAAGGGGGAACCAAGAGTTTTAAGAAGAAAGCCACATTAGTTACGATGGTGACAACTATGCAATAAAAGCATAGTTATAGGAAAGGGTGTAAGCTATTTCTAGTGCACATTTCTAGTGATAAGGGTAAGGAAGTTGAGGATATAGATGTGTTGAGAAGGTACCCAATTTTATAGTAGTTCAAGGATGTATTTCCTGAGGACATTATAAAGTTTCCACCTCATAGGGAGGTAGACTTTTCTATTGAGCTAGTGCTAGGGGAAGCTCCAACATCAAAAGCACCTTACAGGATGAGCACACCTGATTTGGTTGAGTTAAAGCTACAATTGAAGGAAATGTTGGACAAGGGATACATTAGGCCAAGTGTATCACCTTGGGATGCACCAGTCTTGTTTATGAAGAAGAAAGATGGTACTCTTAGATTATGCATTGATTACAGGTAGTTGAATAAAGTGACCATCAAGAGCAGGTACCCTTTGCTGAGGATTAATGACTTGTTTGATCCGATGAAGGGATCAACAATGTTCTCAAACATTGACTTGAGATACAGATACCATTAGGTATGCATCGAAGAGGAGGACATTTACAAGACTGCATTCAGAACTAGGTATGGGCATTATGAGTTTGTTGTTATTCCATTTGGCTTAATTAATTCTCTAGCTACATTTATGTGTTTAATGAATAGTTTGTTGTGTCCATATTTGGATAAGTTTGTTATTTTTCTCATTGATGATATACTAGTATATTCTAAAAATGAGGAAGAGCATGTTGTGCACTTAGCAGCAGTGTTGAGGTTGTTGAGAGAGCATTAGTTGTATGCTAAGCTCAGCAAGTGTAGTTTCTTTTAGACAGAGGTACACTACTTGGGGCATGTTGCCTCCAAGGAGGGCATTGCATTTGATCCAGAGGAGATAAGGGCCATCATGGAGTGGGTAGCTCTTAAGCGTGTGGATGAGGTGAGATTTTTCATGGGTTTGGCAGGTTATTTTAGGAGGTTTATCAGGAACTTATCATAGATTTCTTATCCTATCACATCATTGGCAATGAAAGGTAAGAAGTTTGAATGGAGAGAGAGTGTGAGTCTAATTTTGAGCAGCTTAAGAGTTGTTGACACATGCACCAGTGCTACAGATTGTAGATTTGCACAAAGAGTTTATAGTGTGCATAGATGTTTGCAAGAGAGGGCTTGGTGGAGTCCTTATGCAAGATGAACATGTGGTATGTTATGAATCCCGGAAACTAGCATGAGCATAACTATCCCACACATTATTTGGAGTTAGTGGTGATGATACATGCATTGAAGATGTGGAGACATTATCTTCTTTGCAGGAGATTTGTACTTACGAGTGATCATATTGGATTGAGGTATGTGTTTGACCAACCGAATCTGAACTTCAGGCAAGCTACATGGTTGGACACGATTAGCGAGTTCAATTTTGAGATCATGTACATCAAAGAAAAAGAGAACAAAGTGGCAGATGCTCTTAGTAGGTAGGTACAGGTAAATCACTTGATAGCTATAAGCTCCTATGGGACTGACTTATAGGATAGGAGCTTGTGGGCAAGTCAACAGGATGTCAGATATATGGATATTGTGCACAGGTTGAATTAGAGTATAGGTACAGGTAAAGATGATGGTACAGGTGATGGTAAAAATAGTGGTATAGGTACAGGTATAGGTGATGGTATAGTTACATGTACAGGTATAGGTGTAGGTGCATAGGATATGGATTATTGTCTTACGACATATGGATTGGTCAGGTTCCAAGATAGGATATATGTACCAGATAGCAGTGAGCTCAAGAAGCTGATTGATGGGCCTCCAAATTAGACATAAATTAAGGCCTATCTAACCATACTTTAGCACATTAAACCTCTATTTTTGCATTAGATAATGTATTTTTAACTTTAATATGTTCATTAGGAATGTTTATGGATAATTTCATATTTGTGCCTAATATTATTTATTTTTGTAGAATATTGTGAGAATATTGAGCAAATTATGGAGATTTGGAGAAGGATATAATTTAGGGACTTTCTCCCTACTACAGGAGGATCAATATTGGATAATAAATCAACAATATATTATGAAATTATTGCATAGATCTTGGAGCTCCAATGATTGTGATAATCTAGGAATGTGTTCCCTATCATTTAATGCAAATTCCTAGTGTTGGGAATCAGATCCACTATTGGAGGGAGTTTGGAGAGGAAAGCTTCCTCCTTTCATGGGGACTAATTCCTAATCATTTTATATAAGTACCAAGTCAAATTTTTTCTCTAGGGGTTGATTTTTCTTAGTTTTCGTGTGGAGAGAACTCGTATTTTTGCAGCTCCACTCTCATTTCTTGAAGGGATGTAATTGTATTTATGTAAATAATGAAGATTGTGCAATGTTCAGCTTATAAATCTTGGTATCCTTCATAGGAATATAATTTTCCTTGGGCTTGGCCATCCCAAGATCCTTGAATCCATTTTTTATCATTTACTTTTCTTCTTTTCACTTCTCATTCACATGCATCTCTTCTTCTTGTGTTTTCTATTTCTGCATTTAGTATTGATGATTTTTTGTTGTAGGATTGGGTTAAATGGTTGAAGTTATTTTGTAGGATCAAAAGCATCATTTCATCCTTGAAACAAATTTTCATGGTCATAGTAATCATTTAATTACTTAGATTAGTTTTCTTATTCCCAAATCTAAATTTTTGGAAGCCCCTTGTGGCAAATAATAGTAACTTTCTGCTAATTTTTAGAACATGCTAACAAGATTCAATATAGTTGATTCCAATTAAATTATATCAAAAAAAAAATCTAGTTATAAAAAAATTTACCCCTTTGTATTTTCAATTGATTAGGTTAGGCATTTGATAGATTTACTAGCTCAGTAGTTCTCGAATTTCTAGATTTTAGACTAGTAGCTATTTTTTAGCATGGGTTAACAGAGGTATTTTTGAGTGATTCCACTTGGAATGGAGACCTAAGACATCCTAGTCAATAAAAAAATTTGTCCCATACAATTTGAATTTGATTTTCTTGGTCATTTGGTGAGTTAAAACATCTTGTAGCATCCTGCAATTTCCTATAGCACTCTTCCAGCATGTATATACTTGCCCAAATTTACTCCCAAAAGATTGGTTTTTGTCCCTCGGGGTTGAATCATGACTCCTAGGATCTAAATAAATGGTTGAGGAGGAATAAACACTGGCTAGGACTTTCCTTTTTAGTTAATGACCTTCACTTTATGTAATTAGAATAGTTTTTCCTTCCTTATATTTTCTTCCTTGCAATAGGTTAAGGTTTCCATTTTGAGCATTTCATTTTCTGCAATTAGCTTAGGATTTAATTTCATTACATTAACTCCATTACATCATGACAATGAAGGAAGGACATAATTCGTGTTGAACAAGTAGTGTCAATACCTCTTAATTTTGTACGAACCCCTGGTTGATAATTAAAGTTGGTATCCTTGGGAATTGCAACATTCTTACTGCAATACTGAGGCTCATTAGTGATCTGGGGGAGTTTCATGTGAAATCATATTCAGGTAACCTAGGTTATTAGAAGACACTTACAATGGTGAATATATTCTATTATTGGCCAAATTTGAAGAGGGATATAGCATAGTTTATGCCTAGATGTTTCGATTGTCAGCAAGTGAAAGAAAAATACAAACATCGAGGTGGAATGCTAAACCTAATTGTGATTCTAGAGTTGAAATGGGAAGTCACTTCCATGGACTTCATCATAGGATTACCAAAGATAGCGACACAACATGATTTCATTATGGTTATTATGGACAGGTTGACGAAGGTTGAACATCTCATTCCGACGAAGTTTATATTCTCAGCTAGCGATGTAGCATAGGTATTTATCTAAGATGTGGTTAGATTACATGGTGTTTTGAAGAAGATTGTGTCAGAAAGAGATGAAAATTTCACTTCCAAGTTTTTGGATTTGTTTGCAGGTTTGGGGCCAGAGTTGGCCTTTAGCACAACTTATCATCTGCATACAGATGGACAGACAAAGAGGGTCAACAAGATATTGGAGGACATGTTGAGGATGTAAGTGATGGATCAACAATGAAAATGGGAAGAGTATCTTCCACTAGTTTAGTTCACATACAACAACGGTTATCAGGAATCATTGAGGACCAGAGTCCTTTTGAGGCATTGTATGGGTGGATTTGCAATACTCCCATTAGTTGGAGTGATCTGGTTAGCAGGGTATTGATTGGACCAGATATGTTGGCAGACATGGAACAGGAAATGCAGGTGATCAAAAGGAGTCTAAAGGAAGCACATGATAGGTAGAAGAGTTATGCATATCTGAACAAGTTCTTCAAGGAGTTCTAGGTTAGGGGACAGGTGTACTTACGCATCAAACCATAGAAGAGCTCCTTGTGGATTGCATCATGTGCCAAGCTAGCACCATGGTTTTATGGACACTTCAGTGTCATTGAGAGGATTGGGCCAGTAGCCTATTGACTTGCACTTCCTCCAATAGTGAAATTCCATGATTTTTTCCATGTATCTTTGCTAAATAAGTATGTTAAGGATGTTGATCATGTGATTGGTTGGTCTATATTGCAGGTGGAACCAGATGGAGAATTCCAGTTGGAGCCTCAATGTCTATAGTAGAAAAAGGTGCTCATGCTCTGAAACCAAGCAATTGATCAAGTTAAGGTGTAGTAGAAGCACTTTGGGCCCAATGAAGCTACACGGAACATGGTGGATTAGATGCGGGCTATCTATGCTTATTTTCTAGTTGAGACAAGGCAATTTTGGCTTGGTGTTTTTGTATATGCTTTGGTATATGTTTTGATGATATTGGTTTTTTTTACATATGTATATGGATGTAAATACTGCCACGAGTTGTGTTATAAAGCTCCACTATGTGGTATGTTAGTATGATGTCATGTTATTATCTCATTATGTTGGTTTTCTTTTTAGCAGAATGATCATTGTAAATACTGCAACGAGCTAAGTTATAAATCTCTATTGACAGTATATATATTTTTCTACAACATTTTTGTGTTCTAAGTGTGTTGTGAAGTCCTATATATTTTTCTCCCCATTGGGGTTGGTGTGTTGGGGGGGGAGGGGGGTGTTTGGGGGGGGGGGGGGTTGGTGGGGGGGGGGGGGGGGGGGGGGGGGGGGGGGGCGCGCGGGGGGGGGCGGTGTTCTGTAACAGCCCTGGTGAAAATTCCATGTAATAAAAATAAATAAAGGCAAAATAATAGCCATGAATGATGGGACACTTATTCCAAGCTTAATGTTGGGCAGAATCCTAGCGATGGCGATTACTTGTGATTGGTTATGGCTAATGAAATAGGAAAAGACTAAGGAAAAAGAATTAAAAGGGAAAAAATCATTTTTGGCACATTTGTTTTATGAAAATAATGGAAATTAGGAGTAAAAGGGAGGTGAAAGGTCACAGGTTGCATGTGAGGAAGAAATTGAAGGAAAATAATTGAAAATGAAGAAAATAGAGGCATCATTCATAAAAAGGCTTTAGAAGATTAGTTGGTATCCTTTTGTTAGTTTAGCGTTAGAGCTCTCTTCCATTCTCTCTCTCTCATACTCTTGGAGACTTAGACTTTTCTTGGAGCACTCTTGGTGGGTGTGGCATACTTGGATTCTTGGAGCAAGAAGGCAAAGGAAGAGCAGGAATGTGAAATAAGGTATAGGAATCAACAATTACACCAAATTTGTTTGTAGGTACTAAGTTGCATATATGCTTCCTTCAATAGTTTTGGCATGCATGGCATATTCATGTGGTTTGTTGGTTGTGATTTGTCATTGGCATGGAGGATGGCCAGGATTGACAGTGGATTTTCTAGCCTTTCCATTTCTTGGATAGCCATGGTGATTGTGGGTTTATTTCCTTGTTGTGTTTTTTGTTGGTTCTCATGTTTTCTTAGCTTGGGTTGAGTTATTAGTCTTGTACCCTTGGTTGGAAAAATTCTATGGAGCCCTAGAACAACTTGGGTTGAGTTACTAGTCCCATAGCTTGGGTTGGAAAAATGCTTTGGAGCCCTTGGTGGGTTGAGTTACTAGTCCTGTAGCCTTGGTTGGAAAAACTCTCTTGAGCCCAATAAAATCTATGGTTTGAGTTGTTATTCCTTCATCCAGGTTGGCCAAATGCTCTAGAGCCCTGGATGGTTGGGATAAAAACTAATTTGATATTGGCGTTGTGATGTCTGACCATGAGGTGGAATCATTGTTTGATGGGTTGAAGTGGCTGGCCTCTAGAATCCATGGATGAGTTTTTATTGATGTGTTCTATGAGATCCCACATTCATGCTTGGACTATGGCATGGGGGTGAATGGCTGAAGAGAGATGTAACTCAACCATTCTATGGTTAGGTGGAACATGGAAGTCCCATCTTGGGTTTGGATTTAGCATCATTAATGAAATGTTATTTCTCTTGGTATTTCTATGAGTATTATGATGGATTATATGTGGTGTATATGGTTGTGATTTCATGGATAATTATGTCCCTATTATGTTGGTTATGTATGTGTTTTATGACAACAACCATGTGTGGCTCTCATCATGTTTTTACTTGTAATTAAATGGTCAATGTATTTATAACCTACTGGATTGAATGGCAGTTGATGTGTTGAGGCATCAATGGTTCTTAGTGATTCCGAGCTAGGTATGAGACCCCTATGTTGATAGCTGTTAATTACACCTGTAGATTACACATTTGCAATATGTTTGACGAAATGCCTGTCATGGCTAGTAGGGGTCCAATCAAGTTCTTGAACAAGTATTTGCTTTAGTACTGTCATTTCCATGTTATTTTACTAATTTGAAGAGATGGTTCAATTCCAAGCAGTGACCTGGGCTCTGGGGCTAGAAAAAGTTGCTCAAATCCCAGAGTCATTGGCATAACACTGACAATTTTGGTCTTTGGGCACTGGGATTCAAGCCTATGGGAGAGAATTTAGGTTTTTTGGCACCTCGTGCCTATAACATGGGAGCGATTAAGCCTTAAATTGTCTGAAATCTCAGTGGAACCCCAAGGCAACTTGTCTAAAGTATTGGATTGGTTCCTAAGGGTCAGTATCTAATGTTTAATGTTTTTAAGGTGTGTTTCCATCGGTTCCACTTCCTTAATGTGACTTAGGAGGTTGAATGATATCATAGTGGCCTCTCGTGACATGTTTAACCCAGCTGGCCAATTGCTTGGGTGTATGTGGGAGGAGGGTGTTACATCATTGACACAATATATATTTATTGTGCAAAAATAGATCCACATCAATACTAAATTGCATAATTATGAGAATCTTGAGAGTACTACATCTACAATGGAACGCATGATTCCTATCCAACCTTATGGTCCTACTCATTTTGAAAAACCATCATTGAGCACTATGCCTCATCCTCCTAAAGGTGCACTTTGTAATACTATGGATAACCCCAATGCAAGGGCCATTGAAAACTATAACATTCTCAAGGATTTGGCCAAAGCACCTACAGTTATTCCTACACCATAAGTTTTGTAAATTTTCCTCATGCAATGAAAAACACTATTGGCTACTAGTGGTGGAGTCGATACCTCATCATGGGAGCCCCACATTCCACATCATCTGGCCTTCTAGATAATGGTCCCTATTTTCATATGACATGTTCAATGGAAAATACTGGAAAAGGGGGAATCTACCTATATTATGTCATTGGAGTGTTGTAATTCTCTTGCATCACTGACTTTGACACCACCTAAGTCTATGTTAAAGTCCTTTGATGGGCATAGCTTGCAAGATCAAGGGATTTTTCCTTATTTATGTGACACCCAGGGTTCGTATTCCGATTATTTTTGTAATATAATAATACAGCACTAGCCTAAAGTGTGGAACCATGGATCCACAATCTAAGAGGGAGGAGGAAAGATGAACCTAGGAAGGATTAGTTGGCACCTTAAATTAATTTTATGGTGAAAATAATGAAAAAAAGTGGAAGAGTCCAAGAGAAATATGAATAGACCCCTAAGGAAATAATAAAAAGGGAAATGTAGAACAATATGGGGTTTGGACCTCTTCTTGATGGAGCTCATGGGTAAAGATGGAGAGAACTATGAGTTGAGGGAATAGGATTCCCTTTAAAGAGAGAAAGATTTGTGACCAAAAGAGAAAGAGGAAATGGGAATGAGTTTTCATTGTCAGATGATAAACCACTCATGGAGTTATTAGTATAATTGATAAACCACCCACTGCCATATGTATTTCTTATCCTTTGTGTCCTGAAGAAGGCTTCCTGCTAAGGTTGGTGAAAATGAATTATGCTTAGATCATGGATTTTCCTTGGGGGTGATTCTTGTAAGTAATTCTAGCTATAGTAGGTCTAGGGTTAGGTAGAAAATTGAAGTCCCACATTTAGTTTCCTTACTTTATTGAATAGTCAATCAAATTCTTTGTGTTGAGAACTGTGGAATTTAGAAGGGTTCTTTTGAAAAATGTTGCATGGCTTTACATGTTATTGCAATACTATAGAATGTTGGTACATTGACATGTTTATCAATTGTCAATGGTTGTTGTTATGAAATATTGTCATGAATCTATGAGTTGAAGTGCTACAATGGACTATTAGTGTTTGGAAGTGCACTCAATGTTTAATGGTCTCATATTACTATGTGGAATGCCTCTTTCTAGTATGAAAATGACAGCCTCTTTCTACTATGAAAATGATAGGTTGGTCTCACGATTCTTTTTCTAAGGAATAGGTTATTCATGAGTTTCTTCTAAGCATACAAATACCCTAAATGTCTTTGCATGAAAGGAAAGAGGATCTATGATCAAATAAAGTCATAGATAATGTGGAACATAGGTGTACTTTTAGAACCTCAACACTGAGAAGGGGAGCCAAATTCCTATACCACTCTATTTTATTGAAATCAAATCACAAAGTGGTATAGGCCAAGGAGGGCCAAGACTGTTAAAAGCTTAGGAGGGATAGGCCTTATTCCTATATATATATATATTATATATATATATAATATATATATATATATATAATATATATATAGATAGATAGATAGATATAGATATCTATATATATATTTCACTCTATTTGTGATAATTTCACCTTCTAAATCATATCCGAGCAGTGACACTTTTTGCTTTGTAATCTTCAACTATTTTCTCTACTTCAAGTTTTGTCACATGATTGGTGGAAAACCACCATTGTGACTTTTGTCAAACAATTATTGAACCACTTACAACTTCACATTTTGCTTTTAGTTGTTGCCCAATCAGGCCCAGTGCTGTAAATTGAGTTATGATACAACTTTGTAATATCCCAAGCCTCTTAGTAGGCAACGCTACCACAACCACAACACTCAAATCACACAATTTCTTAGTGGGGGTGAAAACCCTAAACTTTGATAATGACAAAATTATATGTTTAACTCATAATTTTAATCTACACAGTGGAAATGCTACATAATGATAAATTAACATCACATTATCTAGTAACACGAACACAATGGAATATAAAGGAATTGAAAAAATTCATACAAAATATTGAATATGGGGTTTTAAACCATAAATTTAGAAATACACGAAAGAGGGAGAAAAACTCATCACAATAAACAATCATGGAACAAATCACTAAATACTTATTTTTGAAAGGAAATCCAACTGGCTATAGGCTGTCCATGTTCCACCTTACCTTACACTGTGTGGTTCATTGATTTCAACCACAGGTCAACCCCAAGCCAAGGCTACAACTCCACAAGAAATGGTAAACCGAAACAATCATACTTCCACGACCAAGATGCCAACCTACTAGACATGCTACTTCAAGGCTCTAGGCACCCTCCAAGCTAACTTCCAAGGTGCTAAGTGAATAGTCATGCTACTCCAGAGCTATTCAGGCACCCTCTAGGGAACATCAATTTCCAAGATGCCAACCCAACCATCATGTTGCTCCAAGGCTATTCAAGCATCCTCCAGGAACAAACCAAAATAACTCCAAAATAGTATCAAAACCCAAGCTGAGGGCTCACCATTTAGTTTCTCAGTAGCGAAGTCCAAAATATCCTTCGCACAATCATGATAACCATAGTAGTCATCATGATAATGAATAATAATGATGCCTGCAGGCAATTATACGTATACATTGCCCATACTACATGACCTTTTTCAGCCATGAGGCACACTCTAAAGCCACATGGGCCTAGGTGTCCACATCACCCACCCCCATCATCTAACATTGTTTCCCCATGTCACCATGGAGTTGCACACCCCCATACTCTTACAATGGAGTGGGCTATGTAGCCGACCTATGTTATAAAATTTTATTATAAAAATGTCTACATCACTTTCATCATATTTACAATCCTGGCCCTTTAGTCACATAACAAAAACTAGCAAATAAGCTTGAGCATACCAACCCCAAAAATATACAAAACATAAATACATAGGCACGTGTTGTAGCGGCTAGAACCACCCTCCAAAATTTTTCCTTATCTTCATTTTGGAGCCTCCCTTATAACCTTCACAGCAGCATGTCTTGCTTCGTCAAGTACACAGGCTCAAGTGATTTTCTTGCAGAAAGACGTCATGTTGATCAAACCTTGATGCGTTCCCCTCATAGGTTGTTCATCCGGACTTGGTTCAACAGTAGGTTGAGCATCTCCTTCAAGAAATGGTGCAAATCTAGAGGGTTTCTAGCCTTCCCTCTAGAAATTGCAAATTCCTAACTGGCAGCCTATTGGGCCCTATAATTGCGCAATTATACTGAGCAAGCTTCACCGTGAAAATTGCGAAATCCTTCCAAGTTGGGCTACTGAGCCTAGAATTTGTGTAAATCTAAGCAGTAGTTAGCTGCTCTGCCAAGAAATTGTGCAAATCTTCTCAGCAACTAGCCCAGCTCCCAACCATAAATGCACATTTTCTCCTAGCAATTGAGCAGCCTCTTGCATGTGTAGTAGAGTTGACTGATTCCCTCTGAGACAGAGGAAAACAAACTTGCATGCATGGGTTGCTTCTCCCAAGGTAGCATGTAAAGACATCGCTTATTTCAGGGATCTATTTTTGGAAATTGGAGGTTACATGCAAGGATCATTTCAGAAACCTCCCATCAAGTGTCTCTTTCCATATATTTGTGTCATGTGCATCACAAACTCAATTTTATCAAAACTCATCAACTGGACATTGTAGAGATCATTCCTCACATCAACCTTGCAACTTTAACATCCCACATTGCATCTAGGAGCTATCGGCACATTTAGCTAAGTTGTTTTTGGGTAAGCCCACTTTCCATGTCTTGTGTTGCATTTCTGGCACTTTTTGTGTTTTGCTTCGTATGAACATTGTCTTCTTAATTTCAGTGAGTGCTTGCTATCATTTTGATACATACTATCTGGAACAAGCATTGTTTCAGTTTTCATTAACATCACATTGTTGTCGCATGCACGAAACTGTTTTCCACGAACGGTCATCGATTCGACGACTTGCCTCAATCACATGCATGTTGTTTTGTTTTCTAAAGCTTTCATTCATCTTTTTCATCCACGAACATTCACTTATGCTTACACTCAGCATCGCCATGCATCCGCATTCACTTTCACTTTCAGTTTCCCGTCAGTGAGTCTGGGTAGCCTTGGCCCACACTATGCCTCACCAAGATAGCATTGCACAATACTGAGAGGGAAGGCTTTGTCTTCCTCTCAGGAGATTTTCATTTCTTCCTAGTGACTATCCTCTAGTCTTGCATTGCACAATTCTGAGGGACAGTGACTCCTGGACTAGAAAATTGCACAATGCAGTCACTAAGCCTGCAACCATTGCCAGCTGAGATTGCACATTGTGCAATTCCAACATTCAGCAGCTAGATTGGACTATGCATTGCATAGTTCCACCAATCAGTTAGCCTCCCAGTAGCCCAAGCTATGCCTTGTGCAGTCTTGGCAATCAGTCTCCTGACCTCCTAGTGGACATTGTGCAACCTTCATGATCAGTCACACAGCCATGTTGAAAGTCAGTTCTCAAGTTCATTTTGGTCTTCGACGGAAAGATTACTTGCCATGAGTGTTTCCATGTCTCTAGGTATCATAGGTGTTCATCAGCCTCTCAGCAGCATAGGTATAATGGTTTCCAGGAGAGCAGAGTCAAAGACACAAGTCAGAGCACACTTAGGGATGTAGTTGATCAAGTGTCTATGAGCTTTCCTACTCATGAAGACATCAAGTTGTTCATAGAAAAGGACATAAAGGTATGAAAGTAGTAGCATCATAGTGAGAAACATCATGAGCGATAGCTGAAGGTAGCATACCAGATGCAACGAATGCAAGAGGAATGTTGTTGACTACATGGAGGTGGAACAAAGTTGCAAGCTCAAGAAGATCCACTAATGATGAAAGCAACTTTGGAGACTCACACTATGAGGTGATGGCATGATCATCCAAAGATAGAGAATGGAACAAAGAAGGAGATTCATGTGTTGAAGTAGAAACTCAAGGAAAACATGAGCTGCACAGACAAGCGAATGAGTTGCAGTAGGAACAGGAACAATAGGGGGCGCAACATGCACTCATAGATGAAAATGTGCCCGTGAAAGTTATAGATCCATCCCAAAAGCTAACACGGAGCATACATGATGAGCAGTGTTGTTAATCACATGCAATGGATTCAACAACATGCATGTCATTATGCGCACGCATGTGATCCAAGCCATTCAACACACTCACCAAGGCGAAGACAAGAAGCAAGTCTAACTGGAGCTGAGTATGTAGTTGATAGTTGATGCGTATGACCACCAGCACACACTGGAAGATAAACATGGACACTATGCATCAGTGTGTTTCCAATTCAATGGCACCAAGAAGACCATGCACATACTAGCAGACGAGTTGGATGAAGGATCCACACCAATGCACCCAGATGCAATAGAGCCAAGAGTTCACTTCAGCAAGATGTTGCCATGGCGTGCATGCACACCATCACAAACAACCAAGCTTGGCATAAACTCACCACCTTCACCATCACAAGCATGTTAAAAAGTTGGTCTCACCACTATGGACTAAGTGTTAGTGATGTCTTGCATGGCTTTCTCAAGCCATTTTGTCTCACATGAGCATATGTGCATTATAATGTAACATCGTGTCAAGTGGAAGTTCAAGTGTCAATAGTTGGATGTAACAATCATAGAGTAGATGAAGCGTCATTACAGTAGATGAAATTTCATAAAGGGGAATTTCAAGGATCACCCCATCCTTTTATATAAATAGAACCTCATAACCCATTTTAATGGCTTTTGGTGAGCCAAGTTTTGATAAGAGTATCTTAGAGAAATCTTAGACAATATTGTAATGAGGCTTGGCTTGTCCACTGTGTAGAGCTAGTACATCTCTTTAGAGGAGTAGGTAGTTGTGGCTGTAACGTTCCACTATTAGAACTAGTGGTTGGACATGGATGTATTGTATGACTGGAACTTACACTTCTTAATATAACAGAGCCAACATGTTTCATGCAGATGTTGTATTGTATTCTATGCTATCTGGTTCACTCTCAATGATATATGTATTGTTTGCTTCTACATGGATGTATGGACTATTCTATATAAGTATGTATGAGTCTTTATGAAATGTGTTGTTGTTTTAACCATCTCTTTGGATTGCTCACTAACTTGCTTTCCAACTTGTGATGCATCTTCGCTCATGTGTCTCCTTCCAAGCTGAGTACTATTAGAAGTTTCCAAGGGGCACACTCATCTCAACCCCCGTGTGTTAGAACCTCTCATGCACCTTTCTTGGCTCACTACATCTGTCACACCCTTGCCACCAACAGAGTTATCTTACTTGCCTCTATGAAAAATAATGGTCAAGGCATTACTGTATGACCCACTACTAGGACTCCTACAACAAACAATCGCAGGTCTAATTGGGACTTCTTACCGTGAAGATCCCCTGACATGTTGGCAGGTCTAGCACTGTCAAAATTTCTGGTGTTAGAAGGAGGGATAGATGACAAGCTATGTCCACTCATCTGATTTTGAAACTTCCATATCTTTCATGGATTCTTGCACTCTTATCCCTCCGTAATTTTTTTTGAATCATGAAGATGTCACCATCACGCGGGAGCTTTTTGATCTCTTGTCCACTTACACGTATGATGGTCAAGGAGAAGTAGCCTAGCCTCAGTACTTACATGACTTTCATTCCATGCTTCATGAGGAATATGGGTGTTCTAACGAACAAGATAGCTTTTTACATACATACACACTTCACGAATCTCCACTTCAATGGTTGTGCAACCTACCGCTGACAGTGTGCACTCACTTGAGCACTTTGTCATCTCATTGAAGACACTTTCTATCATTTTGATCCAAACCATCCTGACCAAAAATTGTTACAACATTGGAAGGCTCCACATGAATCGATTATGGATTTTTGGCAGCACTTCCATGACTTGCAGCTTCAAGCTCTAAGGACTCAGATGAAATTCCACTATATTTGGGACTAATTTGAGTATTGTGTTAAGAAATATGCTCATCCCAAGAAGAGGTTTTAAATCAAGCCTGGCTCAACATTCTTCAGTGAGGGATTTGTGCAACCTCAGATGGATGTGGTCACTGTCATGAGTAACTATTCGCCATCCCCTCATCAAACAGTTCCACCACTGTCAAGTGATGTTGAGGATCATGCTCACACACCTGTTCGGCTTTCACATCCTCCCAACATAACTTCACTTAATTTTCATGCAGATTTGGTTGTGAGTCCATCGATTTGTAATATTAATTTGGTTCCACAACCTCCTTCTTCTCACATAGTTGTTCCTCTGGATGATACTATCTTGTGTTTTCCATTCCAGACTCTTCACTTGTTGTGAACGAGGAACAAGCCATTGACAGAGTTCATGTTGCACAACAAATATGCACTGTCATTCATGAAGAGTATGTGTGGTAGCTTGAACATCAACACTAGACAAAGGATGACTCCCTTCTATCTGAGCCTCCTTCATTCTTTCCTGACATCTTTCTTGAACCCGCCATCACTGATTTCGCATGTGTACCTTCTTCCATCGATGCACCAATTGTTGATCGCTCACAAGACACACCGGATGTTGGTCCATCATTTGACAATGGAGAGGATAAGTTATTCATTGAAAACCCGCTTGATCTTTCATCTACCTTTTCTGGAACCGAAGAGGATGTGTTTGTTCGCTTTTCATCTACCCCTCTATTTGATTCATCTAATCATGAGGATGCCGATGAAATCATTGATTTTTCTAATCATAGATGTCATAATCCATTTCCTCCCATATTCGATCACGACCATGACCCTATCGCGATTGATATTTCAAATCGATTGTTTATGATGATCTACCTAATGATGAAGTTGAAACACCCAATACTGTTGAGGCACTTCATCCCAAGCTGATGGTTATGTCAGGCCCTCACTCTCTTGGGGTTAGTCTGACTTCCAATCAAGAAACCATTCAATCACCCAAGGCTCCTCATCACTCATTTGTATGCATTGAAGATCCATCTCATACACAAATCATGGTTCCTCCACTTGAACTACATGATCCCATCACTCATGCATTGGAGAAATCTTACATTGCAATCACATGTGCACGACGCAAGTTATCTTTATTTCTTTCGTTTTCTTGCATGTCACAGTCAAGAGTGTGCTTATGCTTCAAAGTTTCACGCAATGACATACAACACCATGATAGGTCCATGAACTGATCGTCATGCACTTCCACTCACTTATGTCATGTGGGAACTTTGAAACATGAAGTGTGGTTCTCTTCATTGTTATATCTTTCTTGCTTGTTTGTTCACACAATTGGGTTGCTTGTGGACCAAGCCTTCACTAACATGGGCCAACTAATGTGTCGGTGGTTGCATTGGAAATATCACTTCACATGATTAGGCCCATGCACCATTAGCTTAGGAGTAGGAGTAGTGTTTTCTTTCAGTTAGTTTGCTTTATCCTTGTTTTCTTGCTTTGTTTGTTTGTTAGTATGCTTGATTGTTTTCTTACTCGCTTCGCTTTCACTTTTTCTTCTTCTCTTCCTTTGGTTTGTTATTTGTTAGTTCGCTGGTTTCGTTCGTAGGATAGTTTCGCATGAAACCATATATGACTCTTAAAGCAAGTTAGGTAAAGTACAAGAGGCCTTGTACAACTATCACCATTTGGTTATATATCATATTGCCTCTGTATGAAGAACTTATTACTTTTATTCCATGATACATCAAAGGAAAATACGTACTCTTCAAAGTGAACCTTGGTGAAAATGCAACACTTGCACGCTAACTAGTATCACCTACTCTATTCGGTTGTTTTTGGGTTAACCATTATTAGCTCATTCAAGTAGATTAAGGTGAGGGGAAAACATTAATAGGCATGTCAGAGGTATAATAAGCTACTTCTCTACTTGAAAAACCTCTTCTACTCTCACTAAGTTGGGATCCCTCTTCCGCCTCTCAAATGAATAAATGCTATGCAAAGTTATGAAAAAAATGAAAAATGAAAATATGGAAAGTGAAAAAATTTCAAAATGAATAAGGTGAAATAAGAGAAAGGATTCATGTGTAGAGATGTGATGCAAGTAACTCCATCGAGGTACTGACCAGGATCCCTGGTAATGGAGCCATGCTTGTGTTCCTATGTGACTCCATCAGGGTACTGTCCAGGCCTGCTGGCAACAGAGCAACATTAGAGATTAAACTAAGACTCTGGCGACTATAATTCTTGTGCATCAATACATCCCACAACCCCAATCAAAAAAGCTATGTTGACTTGGCTTGGAATGTGTGTCAATCAACTAAGAGCTTGGTGGATGCTACATCTTACAATCAAGCTAGTGCTAAACTGATCCGAGTTGACTCAACTCCCGGATTTAAACAAGATCTTTTGCTTTCGTGGTGTGGTTAGAATTAAAATTAAAATAGCATAAAGGAACATAAATGCATGTTGTAAAGAAGAAGGAACATGCCAATCATCAGCAACATAAAACTCAAGACGTTGATAACAGAGTTCGTCCATTGAGGGACCACGTCTCTGGGCCCTGGTGTCAAGATGGTGTAGGCTGCTACATTAAGTGCTGGAAAGAGTGATGATGTACATAGGTGGTGATGTCACTATCATACAAGGAAATTCCCTCTTGTAGGTGTGGCTCCACGAGATGTTCTGCTACAGAAACTCTCATTCAAAGAGGACGCCTATTAGTATGACATAATTACACATATGACAATAATGAGCATCCTGCCAACATGGCATCAAAGGGATCTCAATTCAGACATACATGGTGACAACATGAGTATGCCATCAACTTAACGACAAAGGGATCTCAAATAAAACATGATGAATCATGACAAAAAGTACATCCCATAAATGATTCCAGATCACATCAAGCAGGAATCATGAAACAAGTAAGAAAACAAGATCCCACATCAAACATCAATCAAGGATCTGTTCAGCACAATGCATCTCATAGCAAAAGAAATGCATGAACACACTTCATATACCTCACATCCTGGGGTCATTTGAAGAAAAGGATGTTAAACTGCTGAAGCTGGTTGTACCATCAATCTTGTGGTGTCGAATTGCATGGAAATGACTGCTCACACGTTGAATGCTGACACTCGCACTCCACTTTGAAAAGTGGCCAAAAACTAAAATGATCAAATAGAAAATCTAAATGCGCCATCATATTTGTGGCATTGAATAGGGTAAAATCGACTATCAAATTTCTGAATTATAACAAATTGAAAATCTGGGGCTTAAGGAATCATTCAGAGTCCCCCTAGATTCCTCAAAGATTCCCTCCTTCAGGTCATTTAAGATATGCTGATCAGATCAAAATTTTGACTATGCCATCAGGTTCCTTGTGTAATTCTAAGAAAAATGAGATGAAGTTGGTCGCATTCTTACTCTGGCAAATTTCAGCATCCAAGGAATCTGGAAGAATCCTCAAAGATTCTCCTCCACTGGGAACCTACAAATTTGTTGCTCAAAAGGCGAATCCGACCTCACCCTGGCATTCCCTGTGAAAATTTGAGAAAATTGACTATAATCTTGGTTACATACTGATAAAAAGAATTTTTACCTCCCCGGAGAATCTTCGGGCATCAAAGAATATTTTCCCTCGAAATGCGTGTCAAGGTTCTACCTCCTCTACCTCAAAATTTGTCTTATGCTCCCCTTACCCAAATGCACTGTGTAAATGGGTTTATATAAAATTTCATTGGTGGATTTTATCAAGAAACAGTTTGGCGTATTGGTAAAACTAGTCAATTTATTAAGGGGAGGTCAGGGCATCAAATCCCGCCTCCACAAAAAATCTGCATGTAACATTTTTTTGGGTGCACTGTTTATTTTTGTAACCAAAATTTGGCATATTAATACAATTTTTGGTTAACCGTTATAATGGGAGGCATGTTATTTGAGGTTGGTTTGTTGTATTGAACATTGGGCTTTGTGTTTAGTTGGGTCGCTCGTGGTGTGGGCTAGCCACGTGGCCGAGCGGGTTTGATTCCTGCCAACCCAAATAGTGATATGTTTAAAGTCGTTGGGGCGTGGGTTGTATCGAATGGTTTACATGGTATAACAATATCTCCCCCCTTAAAAATTCAACGACCATTTCTTTTTTTTAAAGCAATTCATTGAACTTTAATAACCTTTTTTAATATATAACATATGTTTGCTATAATAACCTTAATATATTAACTTTGTTTTTTTTTGTTATTATATAGATTTTTGTTATTATATGTTTATTTTTCTATTTTATGAGATATATTTTAATATCATGTGTTTTTTTTGTCTTTTGCAGTAGTAAAGAGGCCAATGATCGAATGCCATGTGTTAGTTATTGATGGGCTGCTATGTGGGTCCCACTTGCTCACTGGGATGCCATGTGGCATGTTGTCAGCCCCATTTTCCCCTTGTCATGTCAAACTTTTAAGAGCTCTATTTTTCGCATACGAGCTCGGTTTGACGAACCGTTCACATCATCACGATCACGATGACGAGATCTTCAACATGAACCTAGTTTGAACACAATCCAAACACCTTGATTTTTTTGACCCTTTTTTAGTCCTCTCAGACTTCTGCCTATGTTTGGAGCCACATGGATCAATCCTCCCCACTGAGGAGGTTTTGATCCTCCAAAAGCATCAAAAATAATCTGCAACTTATTTGTACCCTATCTGCGTCACAAGCATCCTGAAAAGGTCTCGCTTCCATCTCCTTCACCTTTGTTCTTCGGAGCTTTAAGCAATGAGTCGACACTTGAAACCTCTATAACCTGTAGTACATTGTTTTTGAAAATTACATTCTTGTCTTACATAACCAACTAATGACCCAAGCATCCCACACTTGCCACGAGTTTATAACACATACTTGGTGGTCAAGTTTACATCAAGATGGACACAATACCCCAACTACAAAAACAAGGAGATCATATCATTGTTGCCCCAACAAGTGATGGAAGACACATCATCACTGCAACACAGGATTTACAAAGATAAGGCCAAACACTATTTTTTCTTTGACAAGTGATGGAATCATAACATCACTTTCACAGTTTAAAATGCAACACAAATGGGACCAAACATCATTGTTGTTGAACAAGTGATGGAAAACACATCATCATTTTTAAATTTTAAAATGCAACAAATGATTTACAAAATAATGACCATGACAAGCTAACATATCTAGAAACCATTTTTCACTTATGTGTCATTGACACAAGATATCTTTATTGTGAAAAAATAGATCCACATCAATACTAAAATGCATAATTATGATAATCTTGAGATTACTACATCTACAACGGAATGCATGATTCCTAGCTAACCTTATGGTTCTACTCATTTTGAAAAACCATCATTGAGCACTATGCCTCATCCTCCTAAAGTTGCACTTTGTAATACTATGGATAACCCCAAAGAAAGGGCCATTAAAAACTATAACATTCTCAAGGATTTGGCCAAAGCACCTACAATTATTCCTACACCATAAGTTTTGTAAATTTTCCTCATGCAATGACAAACACTATTGACTACCAGTGGTGGAGTAGATCCCTCATCATGGGAACCCTATATTCCACATCATCTGGCTTTCTAGATGATGGTCCCCATTTTCATATGACATGTTCATTGGAAAATCTTGGAAAAGGGGGAATCTACCTATATTATGTCATTGGAGTGTTGGAATTCTCTTGCATCATTGACTTTGACACCACCTAAGTCTATGTTAAAGTCCTTTGATGGGCATAGCTTGCAAGTTCAAGGGATTTTTCCTTATTTCTATGACACCCATGGTACCTATTCCCATTATTTTTGTAATATCATAATACAGTATTGGCCTGAAGTGTGGGACCATAGATCCATGATCTAAGAGGGAGGAGGAAAGATGAACCCAAGAAGGATTAGTTGGCACCTTAAATTAATTTTATGATGAAAATAATGAAAAAAAAAAGTGGAAGAGTCCAAGAGGAACATGAATAGAGCTCTGAGGAAATAATAAAAAGGGAAATGCAAAACAATATGGGGTTTGGACCTCTTCTCGATGGAGCTCATGGGTAAAGATGGAGAGAGCTATGATTTGAGGGAATAGGTTTCCCTTGAATGAAAGAAATATTTGTGACCAAAAGAGCAAGAGGAGATTAGAATGAGCTTTTGTTGGTAGATGAGAAAACACTCATGGAGTTATTAGCATATTACTGATAAACCACCCACTGCCATATGTATTTCCTATCCTTTGTGTCCTGAAGAAGGATTCCTGCTAAGGTTGTTGAAAATGAATTTTGTTTAGATCATGGATTTTCCTTGGGGGTGATTGTTGTAACTAATTCTAGCTATAGTAGGTCTAGCGTTAGGTGTAAAATTGAAGTCCCACATTCAGTTTCCTTATGTTATAGAATAGTCAATGAAATTATGTGTTGAACGCTATGGCATTTAGAAGGATTCTTTTGAAAAATGTTGCATGGATTTACATGTTATTGCATTACCATAAAATGTTGGTACATTGACGTGTTTATCAACTGTCAATGGTTCTTGTTATGAAATCTTGTCATGAATCTATGAGTTGAAGTCCTACAATGGACTATTACTATTTGGAAGCGCATTCAATGTTTAATGGTCTCATATTACTGTGTGGAACGCCTCTCTCTGGTATGAAAATGAGAGGTTGGTCTCATGATTCTTTTTTTAAGGAATGGGTTATTCAAGAGTTTCTTGCGAGCATACAAATACCCTAAATGTCTATGCATGAAAGGAAAGAGGATTTATGATAAAATAAAGTTATAGATAATGTGGCACATAGGCGTACTTTTAGAACATGAACACTCAGAAGGGGAGCCAAATTCCTATACCACTCTATTTTATTGAAATCAAATCACAAAGTGGTATAGGCCAAGGAGGGCCAATATTGTTAAACGTTTAGGAGGGATAGCCCGTACTCCTCTCTCTCTCTCTCTTCGATAATATAATATATATATAAATATATATATATCTATATATATAGAGAGAGAGAGAGAGAGAGAGAGATACACACGCACACATATAATACAAATACACCATATATATAACATGCCTGAAAATTGTCCTACCCATAACTCGATAAATTGTCAACTCGAACTTTCACTCCATTTCTGAATCATATCCGAGCAGTGACGCTCTTTGCTTTGTAATCTTCAACTATTTTCTCTACTTCAACTTTTGTCACATAATTGATGGAAAACCACCATTGCGACTTTTGTCAAAAAATTATTGAACGTCTTACAAATTCACATTTTTCTTTTAATTGTTGCCCAATGAGGCCTAATGTTGTAAACTGAGTTGTGATACCACTTTGTAATATCCCAAGCCTCTTACTAGGAAACACTACCACAACCACGATAGTCAAATCACACAATTTCTTAGTGGGAGTGAAAACCCCAAACTATGATAAGGACAAATTTACATATTTAACTCATAAATTTAATCTGCACTGTGGAAATGCTACTTAATGATAAATTAACATCACATGATCTAGTAACATGAATACGATGCAATATAAAGGAATTAGAAATATTCATACAAAATATTGAATATGGAGTTTTGAACCATAAATTCATAAATACACGAAAGAGGGAGAAAAACACATCATAATAAACAATCATGGAACAAATCATTAAATACTTATTTTGGAAAGGAAATCCAACTAGCTATAGGCTTTCCATGTTCCACCTTGCCTTAGACCATGTGGTTCATTGATTTCAACCACTGGTCAACCCCAAGCCAAGGCTACTACTCCACAAGAAATGGTAAACTGAAACAATCGTACTTCTGCAACCAAGGTGCCAACCTACTAGACATGCTACTTCAAGGTTCCAGGCACCCTCCAAGATAATTGCCAAGGTGCTAAGTGAATAGTCATGCTACTCCAGGGCTATTCAGGCACCCTCCAGGGAACTTCAATTTCCAGGATGCCAACCCAACTGTCATGCTGCTCCAAGGCTATTCAAGCATCCTTCAGGAACAAACCAAAATATCTCCCAGCTAGTATCAGAACCCAATCTGAGGGATCACCATCTAGGTTCTCAAGACCGAAGTCCAAAATATCCTCCGCACAATCATCATAACCATAGTATTCATCATGATAATGAATAATAATGAGGCCTGCAGGAAATTATACATATGCACTACCCATACTACATGACCTTTTCCAGTCATGAGGCACACTCTAAAGCCACATGGGCCCAGGTGTCCACATCACCCACCCCCATCATCTAACATTGTTTCCCCATGTCACCATGGAGTTGCATGCCCCCATACTCTTACAGTGGAGTGGGCTTTGTAGCCAGCCTATGTTATAAAAGTTTTATTATTAAAATGTCTACATTATTTTCATCATATTTACAATCCTAGCCCTTTAGTCGCATAACGAAAACCAACAAATAAGATTGAGCATACCAACCCCAAAAATATACAAAACATAAATACATAGGCACGTGTTGTAGCTACTATAAACACCCTCCAAAATTTTTCCTTAGCTTCGTTTTTGAGCCTCCCTACTAACCTTCACAACAGCATGTCTTGCTTCATCAAGTACACAGGCTCCAGTGACTTTCTTGCGGAAATACATCGTATTGATCAAACCTTGATGCATTCGCATCACAAGTTGTTCATCTGGACTTAGTCCAACAGCAGGTTGAGCATCTCCTTCAAGAATTTGCGCAAATCTGGAGGGTAGCCAACCTTCCCTCTAGAAATTGCGCAATCCTAACTGGCAGCCTATTGGACCCTAAAATTACACAATTCTGTGAGCAAGCTTCACCCAAAAAACTACGCAATCCTTCCGAGCTGGGCTGCTCAGCCCAGAATTTGCATAAATCTAGGTAGAAATCAGCTGCTTTGCTAAGAAATTGTGAAAATATTCTAAGCAGCCAACCCATCTCCCAACCAGAAATGCACATGTTCTCCCAGCAATTGAGCAACCTCTTACATGTGTAGCTGAGTTGACTAGTTCCCTCCGGCACAAAGGAAAGTAGACTTGCATGTATGGGTTGCTTCTCCCAAGGCAGCATGCAAAGGCATCCCTTGTTTCAAGGATCTATTTTTGGCAATTAGAGGTTACATTCAAGGATCATTTCAGAAACCTCCCACCAAGTGTCACTTTACATATATTTGTGGCATGTGCGTCACAACCTCAATTTTATCAATACTCATCAACCTGATGCTACAGAGATCATTCCTCACATCAAACTTGCAGCCTTCACATCTCACATCGCATCTAGGAGCTGTTGGCACATTCAGCTAAGTTGTTTTGGGGTAAACCTGCTTTCCATGTCTTGTGTTGCATTTCTGGTGCTTTTTTTGTTTCACTTCATTTGAACATTGTCTTCTTGATTTCAGTGAGTGATTGTTGTAGTTTTGATACATACTATCTGGTACAAGCATCGTTTTAGTTTTCATTAACATCTCACTATTGTCTCATGCACGAAACTGTTTTCCACAAACGGTCACTGATTTGACGAATTGCCTCAATCACATGCATGTTTTTTTGTTTTCTGAAGCTTTCATTCATCATTTTCATCCAGAATCATTCACTTATGCTAACACTCAGCATCGCCATGCATCTGCATTCACTTTCACTTTCAGTTTCTCGTCAGCGAGTCTGGGTAGCTTTGGCCTACACTCCGCCTCACCAAGACAACATTGCGAAGTCCTAAGAGGGAAGGCTTTATATTCCTCTCAGGAAATGCACATTTCTTCCCACTGACTATCCTCCAGTCTTGCATTACACAATTCTGAGGGATAGTGACTCCTGGGCCAGAAAATTGCGCAATGCAGTCACTGAGCCTGCAACCATTGGTAGCTGACATTTCACATTGTGCAATTCCAGCGGTCAGCATCTAGAATGGACTGTGCATTACACAGTTCCACCAATCATTTAGCCTGCTAGAAACCCAGACTATGCCTTGTGTAGTCTTGGTAGTCAGTCTCTTGACCTCCCAGCAGACATTGCCCGACCTTCATGACCAGCCACACAAGTATGTTGCAAGTCACTTCTCAAGTTCATTTTGGTTTTTGACTGATAGATTTCTTCTCATGAGTGTTTTCATGTCTCCATGTATCGCAAGTTTTCATCAGCCTCTCAACATCATAGGTAGAATGGTTTCCAAGAGAGTAGAGTCGAAGACAACGGTCATAGCACGAAGACATCAAGTTGTTCATAGACAAGGACACCAAGATATGATGGGAGCAACATCATAGAGAGCACCATCATGAACAACAACTGAAGGCAACATACCAGATGCAACGAATGCAAGAGGAAGGTTGTTGACTACACAGAGGTGGAACAAAGTTGCAAGCTCAAGCAGATCCACTAATGATGAAAGCAACTTTGGAGACTCAGGGGATGAGGTGATGGCACAGTTGCGCGAAGATAGAGAAGGGAACAAAGAAGGAGTTGCATGTGCTAAAGCAGCAACTCAAGGAAAACATGAGCTGCACAGACAAGCAAATGAGTTGCAGCAGGAACAGGAACAACTAGGGGTGCAACATGCACTTACAGATGAAACTCTACTCGTACAAGTTATAGATCCATCCCAACAGTTGGCACATTGTAGACATGGTGAGTAGTGTTGTTGATCACATGCAAGGGATTCAGTAGCATGCATGTCATTATGCACACACATGCAATCCAACCCATTCAGCACACTCACCAAGGCAAAGACAAGAAGCAAGTCTAATTGGAGCTGAGCATGTAGTTTACAGTTGATGCGCATGACCACCAGCACACACTGAAAGATCAACATGGACACTATGCATCAGTGCGTTTCTAGTTTGATGGCACCAAGAAGACCATGCGCATGCTAGCAGATGAGCTGGATGAAGGATCCACACCAATGCACCTGGATGCAACATAGGCAAGAGTTCACTTCAGTAAAATGTCACCATGGGGTGCATGCACACCATCACGGACAATCAAGCTTGGAATCAACTCACCACCTTCACCATCACAAGCATGTCAAAGAGTTGGTCTCACCACAACGGACTGATTGTTAGTGATATCTTGCATGGCTTGCTCAAGCCATTTTGTCTCACATGAGCACATGTGCATTATAATGTAATGTCATGTCAAGTGGAAGTTCAAGTGTTAATAGTTGGATGTAACAGTCATAGAGTAGAGGAAGAGTCATGACGGTAGATGAAATTTCACAAAGGGGAATGTCAAGGGTCACCCCACACTTTTCTATAAATATAACCTCATAACCCATTTTAACGGCTTTTGGTCAGCCAAGCTTTGATAGGAGTTTCTGAGAGAAAGTTTGGATAGTATTGAAACAAGCCTTGGCTTGTCCACTATGCAGAGCTAGTGCATCTCTTTAGAGGAGCAGGCATTTGTGGTTGTAACGTTCCACTATTGGAACTAATGGTTGGACATGGTTGTATTGTATGACTGGAACTTACACTTCTTAACATAACAGATCCAACACATTTCATGCATATTTTGTATTGTATTCTACGCTATTTGGTTTACTCTCAATGATATATGTATTGTTTGCTTCCGCATGCATGTGATGGACTATTCTGTATAAGCATGTATGAATCTTTATGAAATGTGTTGTTGTTTTAACCATCACTTTGGATTTCTCACTAACTTGCTTTCCAACTTGTGATGCATCTTCACTCATCTGTTTCCTTCCAAGCTGAGTACTATTACAAGTTTCCAAGTGGCGCACTCATCTCAACCCCCATGTGTTACAACCTCTCATGCACCTTCCTTGGCTCGCTGCATCTATCACACCCTTGCTACCAACAGAGTTATCTTACTTGACTCTATGCAAAATAGTGGTCAAGGCATTATTGTACGACTCACTACTGGGAATCCTACAACAAATAGTCTCAGGTCTAATTGGGACTTCTTATCGGGGACATCCCCTAACATGTTGGTGTGTCTAGCACCGTCAACATTTCTGGCACTAGAAGGAGGGCCAGATGACAAGATATGTCCTCTCATTTGATTTTGAACCTTGCATATCTTTCATGGATTCTTGCACTCTTCTCCCTCTCTAATGTTTTTCGAATCATGAAGATGTCACCATCACGAGGGAGTTTTTTGATCTCTTGTCCACTTACATGTATGATGGTGAAGGAGAAGTAACCTGGCCTCAATACTTATATGACTTTCTTTCCATGCTTCATTAGGAAGATGGGTGTTCTGGAAAACAAGATAGCTTGATGCATGCATACACCCTTCGCGAATCTCCACTTCGATGGTTGTGCAGCCTACCACTGACAGCGTGCACTCAACTGAGCATTTTTTTCATCTCATTGAAGACACTTTCTATCATTTTGATCCAAACCATCCTGACCAAAAACTGTTACAACAGTGGAAGGTTCCACATGAATCAATTATGGATTTTTTGGCAGTGCTTCCGTGACTTGTAGTTTCAAGCTCCGAGGACCCAGATGAAATTCCTTTATATTTGGGACCAATTTGAGTATTGTGTTAAGAAATCTGCTCGTCCCAAGAAGAGGTTTTGAATCAAGCCTCGCTCAACATTCTTCAATGAGGGAGCTACGCAATCTCAGATGGATATGGTCACTGTCATGAGTAACTATTCATCATCCCCTCATTAAACATCTCCACCATTGTCATGTGATGTTGAGGATCATGCTCACACACCTATTCAACTTTCACATCCTCCCAACATTACTTCGCTTAATTTTCACGTAGATTTGGTTGTGAGTCCATCCATTTGTCATATGAATTTGGTTCCACAACCTGTGTCTTCATACTCGGTTGTTCCTCCAGATGATAATATCCTATGTTTTCGATTCGAGACTCTTGACTTGTTGTGAACGAGGAACAAGCCACTGATGGAGTTGGTGTTGCACAACTAATATGCATTGTCATTCATGAAGAGTATGAGTGGTAACTTGAACATCAAAACTCGGCAAAGGATGGCTCCCTTCTACCTGAGCTTCCTTCGTTCTTTCCTGACATCTTTGTTGAACCTGTCATCCATGATTTCGCATGTGTACCCTCTTGCATAGATCCACCCAATGTTGATCACTCACAGGACAGATGTTGGTCCATCATTTGACAATGGAGAGGATAAGTTATTCATTAAAAACTCACTTGATCTTTCATCTACCTTTTCCGGAACCATAGAGGATGAGTTTGTTCGCTTTTCATCTACCCCTTTATTTGATTCATTGGATCATGAGGATGTCGATGAAATCATTGATTTTTCTAATTGTGGCTGTCATGATCCATTTACTTCCATATTCGATCATTACCATGGCTCTATTGCGATTGATATTTCAAAGCCACTGGTTTATGGTGATCTACTTGATGTTGAAGTTGAAACACCCAAGACTATCAAGGCACTTCAGCCCAAGCTGATGGTTATGTCAGGCCCTTGCTCTCTTGGGGTTAGTCTCACTTCCGATTAGGAAACCATTCAATCACCCAAGGCTCCTCATCACTCATCCGTATGTGTTGAAGATCCATCTCACACATAGATCATGTTTCCTCCACTCGAACTACACGATCCCATCGCTCATGCATTAGAGGAATATTACATTGCAAGCACATGTGCATGGCACAAGTTATCTTTATTTCTTTCATTTTCTTCAATGTCATAGTCAAGAGTGTGCTTAGGCTTCAAAGTTGCACGCAGTTTCACACAACACCATGATAGGTCCACGAACTGATCGTGATGCACTTCCACTCACTTATGTCCCATGGGAACATTGAAACATGAAGTGTGGTTGTCTTCATTGTTATATCTTTCTTGTTTGCTAGTCCAGACAACTGGGTTGCTTGCGGACCAAGCCTTCACCAACATGGGCCAACCAATGTGTCGGTGGTTGCATTGGAAATATCACTTCACACGATCAGGCCCCTGCACTGTTAGCTTAAGAGTAGGAGTAGTGTTTGCTTTTAGTTAGTTTGCTTGCATGCTTGTTTTCTTACTCGATTTGTATGTTTGTTTGTATTCTTACTTGTTTTCTTGCTCACTTCACTTTCACTTTTGCTTCTGCTATTCCTTTGCTTTGTTATTTCTTAGTTCGTTGGTTTCGTTCGTAGGATAGCTTTGCATGAAACCATATATGACTCTTGAAGCAAGCTAGTGAAAGTACAAGAGGCCTTGTACAACTATCACCACTTGGTTATCTATCATCTTGCCTTTGTATGAAGAACTTGTTACTCTTAGTCCATGATACATCAAAGGAAAATACATACTCTTCGAAGTGAACCTTGGTGAAAACGCAGCACTTGCGTGCCAACAAGTATCACCTACTCTATTCAGTTGTTTTTGGTTTAACCCTTATCAGCTCACTCAAGTAGACTAAGGTGAGGGCGAAAACCTTAATAGGCACATCAGAGGTATAATAAACTACTTGTTTACTTGAAAAACCTCTTCTTCTCTCACTAATTCAGGATCCCTCTTCCGCCTCTCAAATGAATAAGTACTATGCACAGTTATGAAGAAAATGAAAAATGAAAAAATGATAAGTGAAAAAAAATTAAAATGAATAAGGCGGAAGAAGAGAAAGGATTCATGCGCAACGATTTTATGTAAGTAACTCCGTCGAGGTACTAACCAGGATCGCTGGTAGTGGAGCCATGCTTGTGTTCCTATGTGACTTCCTCGGGGTATTGTCTAGGCCTGTTGGCAGCGGAGCAACACTAGAGATTAAACTAAGACTATGGCGACTATAATTCTTGTGCATCAATATACCCATAAACTCTAATCAAAAAAACCATGTTGAATTGTCTTGGAATGTGTGTCAATCGACCCAGAGCTTGGAAAATGCTACATCTTACAATCAAGCTAGTGTGAAACTGATCCAAGTTGACTCAACTCCTGGATTTAAGCAAAATCTCTTGCTTCCGTGATGTGATTAGAATTGAAACTAAAATAGCATAAAGGAACATAAATGCATGCTGTAAAGAAGAAGGAACATGACAATCATCAATAACATAAAACTCAAGACATTGATAACAGAGTTCGTCCACGAAGGACTACGTCTCCAAGCCCCGGTGTCAAGATGGTGTAGGCCACTGCATTAAGTGTTGAAAGAGTGATGATGTACATAGGTGGTGATGTCACTATCATATAAGGAAATTCCCTCACACAGGAGTGACTTCACGAGATGTTCCACTACATGAGCTCTCAGTCAAAGAGGACTCCTATCAGTATGACATAATTACACATATGACAATAATGAGCATCTCGCCAACATGGCATCAAAGGGATCTCAATTCAGACATACATGGCGACAACATGAGTATCCCATCAACATGACGATAAAGGGATCTAAAATAAAACATGAGAATCATGACAACAAGTACATCCCACAAATTATTCTGCATCACATCAAGCAGAAATCACGAAACAATTAAGAAAAAAAGATCCAATATCAAACATCAATCAAGGATTTGTCCAACACAATGCATCTCATAGAAAATGAAATACATGAACACACTGCATATACCTCACATCATAGGGCCATCTGAAGAAAAGGATGTCAAACTTCTGACGTTGGTTGTACCATCAACCTCGCAGTGTCAAATCGCATGGAAATGACTGCTCACACGTTGAACGCTGACACCTGCACACCACTTTGAAAAGTGGCTGAAAAATGAAATGATCAAATGGAAAATCTCAATGCACCATCATATTTGTGGCATCGAATAGGGTAAAATCAACTGTCAAATTTCTGAATTCTGACAAAGTGAAAATTTGTGGCTTAAGGAATCTTTTAGATTCCCCCTAGATTCTTCAAAGATTCCCTCCTTTGGGTCATTTGAAGATTTGTTGCTCAGATCAAAATTCTGACTGTGCCATCAGGTTCCTTGCAGAATTATGAGAAAAATGAGTATGAAGTTGGCCGCATTCTGACTCTGGCGAATTTCAGCGTCCAAGGAATCTAGAAGATTCTCTCAAAGCTTCTCGAAGATTCTCCTCCATTGGGAACCTACAAATTTTCTGCTTAAAAGGCGAATCCAATCTCGCCCTGGCGTTCCCTACAAAAATCTTAGAAATTTGACTATAAGCTTGGTTACATTCTGATAAAAATAATTTTTACCTCCTTGGAGAATCTTCGGACATCAAAGAATATTTTGCCTCAAAATTCATGTGAAGGTTCTACCTCCTCTATCTCAAAATCCGTGTTGCGCTCCCCCTACCCAAACACACTGTGTAAATGGGTTTATATAAAATTTCGTTGGTGGAGTTTACCAAGAAACAATTTGGTGTGTTGGTAAAACTGGTCAATTTGTTAAAGGGAGGTCCGGGGATCAAATCCAGCCTCCCCACAAAATCCACGTGTAACATTTTTTTGGGCACACTGTTTTGTTTGGTAACCAAAATTTACCATATTAATACATTTTTTGGTTTGGGAGGCGCATTATTTGAGGTTGGTTTGTTGCATTGAACGTTGGACTTTATGTTTGGTTGGGTTGCCCGTGGTGCGAGCCGGCCACGTGGCTAGGAGGGTTTGATTCCCACCGGCCCAAATAGTGATATGTTTAAAGTCGTTAGGGTGTGGGTTGCATGGAATGGTTTATATGGTATAACCATATCTCCTCCCTTAAAAATTCAATGACCATTTCTTTTTTTTTTAAACAATTCATTGAACATTAATAACAGTTTTTAATATATAACATATGTTTGTTATAATAACCTTAATATATTAACTTTGTTTTTTTTGTTAATATATAGATTTTGGTTATTATATGTTTATTTTTATATTTTATGAGATATATTCTAATATCATGTGTTTTGTTTTCCCTTTTGCAGAAGTAAAGAGGCCAATGATGGAATGCCATGTGCCAGTGGTTGATGAGCTGCTATGTGGGTCCCACTTGCTCACTGGGATGCCATGTGGCACATTGTGGGTCTCACTTTTCCCTTGTCATTTCAAACTTTGAAGAGCTCTATTTTTCACATACAATCTTGGTTTGACAAACCATTTGCATCACCGCTATCACAATGACGAGATCTTCAACATGAACCTAGTTCCAACACAATCCAAACACTTCGATTTTTTTTACCCTTTGTTAGTGCTCTAGGACTTCTGCTTGTGTTTGGAGACACCTAGATCAATCCTCCCCACTGGGGAGCCTTTGGTCCTCCAAAAGTAGGAAAAATAATGTGAAACTTTTTTGTACCTTGTCTACATCATAAGCATCTAGAAAAGGTCTTGCTTCCATCTCCTCCACCTTCGTTTTTCAGAGCTTTAAGCGATGAGCCGACACCTGCAACCTGTAGTAAATTTTTTTTACAAATTACATGCTTTTCTTACATGAGCAACTAATGACCCAAGCATCCCACACTTTCCATGAGTTTATAACACATACTTGATGGTCAAGTTTACATCAAGATGGACACAATACCCCAACTAAAAAACAAGGCCATCATATCATTGTTGCTCCAACAAGTGATGGAAAATACACCATCACTACAACGCATGATTTACAAAGCTAAGGCCAAACACTATTTTTTATTTGACAAGTGATGGAAACATAACATCACTTTCACAATTTAAAATGTAACACAAATATGACCAGATATCATTGTTGCTGAACAAGTGATGGAAAACACATCATCACTTTTACATTTTAAAATGCAACAAATGATTTACAAAATAATGACCATGAAAAGCTAACATATCTAAAAACCATTTTTCACTTATCAAGGTGAATGGGTCGCCTCCTTGTGGTGGTTTTCCTTGCTGAATAACTATTTCACCTGGTTCATGCACCGACGCTTTGTCTTTAAGGTGTTTCTCTGGATGGAGCCTCCAACAAGTGGATCTTTGATGGCCACCTCTGTTCCAATGATTGCAATACAACTTCTTCCTCCAGATCTACTTAACATGTTTCTTTACTTGTTGTTGAGAAGGTCATTCATGCCTCCTCCTTTTGTGTGTTGCCATTCTTTTCCAACACTTAGAAAATGTATGGTTATGTAATCCACAAAAGGTACATGTTTTTTGATGTCTTGATTTATTTCCATCTTTAACAACATGATTATAATCGAAATGAACATTCGAATATCGAAATTGGTTATACCTCTCCTTGTCATATTTGTTGTAAGTATGGTGATGAGAGCTGGCCTTAGCTCTTTGAACTACCATAGGATGATGGGGATGTGTTCCCATCATTCTCCTTCCTCGACGATTTCAATGATGTCTCAAAAGAATCTGACACCTTTGAGTATTCCCGTTTGGTGTATCACAAGCCTACAAATCGAGGTCTCTACACAGCCTCTAATGGTTGAGTTATAACTTGGTTATTAACACCAATTTCTTCTTCCTCCTTGTACCTCATCCTGGTAAGGAGCCTCATGCTTGTGTTTGTAATTGGTATCTTCACACCTCCAACAAAAATCATACTATGTGAAGACAAAACTAAACGGGAATAAACATCTTTTACGTCCTCTGTCGATTTGGAAAGAACTGATGAGGGTTGCTCATCATCTATTATTGGTGGTTTGCTGGCTGTCACGGTGCATTCCCTAACTTCCTTTCTGACATACCCAAGTCTGGCTCGACGGGGTAATTCCTCTACTTTGATGGGATTGACAATGCCTTGGCCACTAATGCCCAAGCCTTTTCGTTCATAACCCATTTTCTTCAATATTTTGGAGCCAATTCCTGTGGTATGATTTTCAAAAACAACAAAATCATCATCAAGACACAAACATGAATTTAGAGAATTACTTTTTACCTCACATCAGTCACGTTGTAGCTTTTCCAAGGCCTTGTCCTTAGCTTGCAACTGTTGTGGCAAACTTTGTTTTTCCTCTTTCTCTTCATGTAGACACATCTTCGATTCAACATTCTTTGTTTGAAGATTCTGGTTATTGTGCTTTAGTTCTTCCAGGGCCTCTTCCGTGGCTCGCAACTGAAGCTACAATTGCTCCTTTTCCTCTATCTCTTTTTGTAGAGCTTCATACATTATTTCCACCCTTTAGGAAATTTTGAGCATGGTCTCATACATCGCTTTTTCATCCTCTGTCACTACACATTCCATTGTTCATGCTTGCAATTCACATCCATGCAAAGATCGCTCCAATACCAAACTTGATCTAAGTTGACACAACTCCCGAATTTAACCAAGATCTTTTGCTTTCATGATGTGATTAGAATTGCAATTAAAATAGCATAAAGGAACATAAATGCATGCTCTAAAGAATAAGGAAGATGAAAATCAGCAGCAACATAAAACTCAAGATGTTGATAACGAAGTTCGTCCAGGAGGGACTATGTCTCTAGGCCCCAATGTCAAAATGGTGTAGGCCACTGCATTAAGTACTGAAAAGAGTGATGATGTACATAGGTGGTGACGTCGCTATCTTACAAGGAAATGCCCTCACACAGGAGTGGCTCCACGAGATGTTCTTCTATAGGAACTCTCTGTCAAAAAGGACTCATATCAGTATGACATAACTACACATATGACAATAATGAGCATCCTACCAACATGGCATCAAAGGGATCTTAATTCAGACATACATGGCAACAACATGAGTATCCCATCAACTTGACGATAAAGGGATCTCAAATAAAACATGACGAATCATGACAACAAGTACATCCCCCAAATGATTCTGCATCACATCAAGCAGGAAACATGAAACAAGTAACAAAACAAGATCCCACATCAAACATCAATCAGGGATTTGTGCATCACAATGCATCTCACAGCAAAAGAAATACATGAACACACTACATATACCTCACATCTTGGGGCCATCTGGAGAAAAGGATGTCAAACTGCTGAAGCTGGCCATACCATTAATCTCGCGGTGTCAAATAACATGGAAATGACTATTCACATGTTGAATGCTGACACCTGCACTCCACTTTGAAAAGTGGCCGAAAAATTAAATGATCAAATGGAAAATCTGAATGCACCATCAGATTTGTGGCATCGAATAGGGTAAAATCAACTGTCAATTTTCTAAATTCTGACAAAGTGAAAATATGGGGCTTAAGGAATATTTTAGATTCCCCCTAGATTCCTAAAAGATTCCCTCCTTGAGTTCATTTGAGGATCTTCTGCTCATATCAAAATTCTCACTGTGCCATCAGGTTCATTGCATAATTATGAGAAAAATGAGTATGAAGTTGGTTGCATTCTGACTCTGGCGAATTTCAGCGTCCAAGGAATTTGGAATATTCCCTCAAAGATTCTCGAAGATCCGACCTCGCCTTGGTGTTCCCTATGAAAACCTGAGAAAATTGACTGTAAGCTTGGTTACACTCTGATAAAAAGAATTTTTACCTCCCTAGAGAATCTTTGGGCATAAAAGAATACTCTGCCATGAAATGCATGTCAAGGTTTTGCCTCCTCTATCTCAAAATCCATTCCACGCTCCCCCCAACCGAACGCAATGTGTAAATGGGTTTTATAAAATTTCGTCAGCGGAGTTTACCAAGAAACAGTTTGGTGTATTGGTAAAACTAGTCAATTTGTTAAGGGGAGGTCAGGGGATCAAATCCTGCCTCCCCACAAAATCCACGTGTAACATTTTTTTGGGCACGTTGTTTTGTTTGGTAACCAAAATTTGGCATATTAATACATTTTTTGGTTAACCATTGTAATGGGAGGCACATTTTTTGAGGTTGGTTTCTTGCATTGAATGTTGGACTGTGTGTTCGGATCGGCCACCTGTGGTGCGGTCCGACCACGTGTTCAGGTGGGTTCGATTCCCACCGGCCCAAATAGTTATATGTTTAAAGTCATTTGGGTGTGGGTTGTATGGAATGGTTTATATGGTGTAACCATATCTCCCCCCTTAAAAATTCAACGACCATTTCTTTATTTTTTTAACAATTCGTTGAACTTTAATAACCTTTTTTAATATATAACATATGTTTGTTATAATAACCTTAATATTTTATTTTTATTTTTTTGGTTAATATATATATCTTGGTTATTATATGTTCATTTTTATATTCTATGATATATATTTTAATATCATGTATTTTTTTTGTCTTTTGCAAGAGTAAAGAAACCAATGATGGAATGCCATGTGTTAATGGTTGATGGGCTACTATGTAAGTCCCACTTGCTCATTGGGATACCAAGTGGCACATTGTGGGCCCCGCTTTTCCCTTGTCATATCAAACTTTGAAAATCTCTATTTTTCGCATACAAGCTCGGTGTGACAAACCATTCACATCACCGCAATCACGATGACGAGATCTTCAACAATCCAAACAATTTGATTTTTTTGACCCTTTCTTAGTCCTCCGAGACGTCTGCCTATGTGTGGAGCCAGCTGGGGTAGAAACCAAGACAAGTTGAGAACTGAACAATACTTCCAGAGGTGTTAGACTTGATTTTCACAAACAGGGTCCATTCAGAGAGCTGGAGCCAGTGTGTCACCAAGTGTTGTAGCAGATACAACCACCCTCCAAAATTTTGCCTTAGCTTCATTTTGGAGTCTCCCTACCAAACTTCATACCACCATTTCTTGCTTCATCAAGTACACATGATCTAGTGATTTTCTTGCAGAAAGACAGCCTATCAATCAAACCTTGATGCATTCCCATCACAGGCTATTCATCTGGACTTGGTCCAACAGTAGGCTGAGCAGCTCCTTCAAGAATTTGCACAAATCTAGTGGCCAACCAGCATTCCCTCCACAAATTGCGCAATCTTGATTGGCAGCCTACTGGGCTCCAAAATTGCATAATTATGTTGACCAAGCTTTCACCCAGAAAATTGTGCAATCCTTCCCAACTAGGCTACTCAACCCAAAATTTGCACAAATCTAGGCAGCAGTCAACTACTTTGCCCAGAAATGCACATTTTCTCCCAGCAGTTGATAAGCCTCTTGCATGTGCATCTGATTTGACTCGTTCCCTCTGGGACCAAGGAAAATCAACTTGCATGCATGGGCTGCTTCACCCAAGGCAGCATGCAAAGGTATCTCATGTTTGAGGGATCTATTTTTGGCAATTGGAGGTAACATGCAAGGATCATTTCATAAACCACCCAGCAAGTGTCACTTTCCCTATATTTGTGGCATGCATGTCACAACCTCGATTTTATCAAAACTCATCAACCAAACACTGTAGAGCTCATTCCTCACATCAACATGCAGCTCTGACATCCAACATTGCATCCAGGAGCTATTGGCACATTCATCTCAGTTGTTTTGGGGTAAGCCCACTTTCCATATCTTATGTTGCATTTCTAGTGCTTTTTTTGTTTCGCTTTGTATGAACATTGTCTACTTGATTTCAGTGAGCGCTCATTGTCGTTTTGATACATACTAGCTACTACAAGCACCATTTTAGTTTTCATTAACATCTCACTATTTTCGCATGCATAAAATTATTTTCCATGAACGATCACCAATTTGGCGACTCGCCTCACTCACATGGATGTTGTTCTGTTTTCTGAAGCTGTCATTGACCGTTTGCATGAGAAATCATTCACTTATGCTTACACTTAGCATCGCCATGCATCTACATTCACTTTCGCTTTCAGTTGCCCGTCAGTGAGTCTAGGCAACCTTGTCCCAGACTCCACTTCACTAAGACAACATTACGCAATCCTAAGAGGGAAGGCTCTATCTTCCTCTAAGGAAATGTGCATTTCTTCCCATTGATAATCCTCCATTCTTGCATTGCACAATTCAGAGGGACAGTGACTGCTGGCCAATGAAATTGCATAATGCAGTCACTCAGCCTACAACCATTGCTAGCTCAAATTGCACAGTGAAAAATTCCATCAGTCAATAGCTAGACTGAATTGTGCATTACGAAGTTCCAACAATCAGTCAGCCTCCCAGCAGCCTAGACTGTGCCTTATGCAGTCTTGGTAGTCTGTCACCTGACCTCTCGGCAAAAATTACGCGACCTTCATGATCAATAACACAGGCATGTTGCAAGTCAGTTCTCAAGTTCATTTTGGTTTTCGACTAACAGATTGCTTGCCATGATTCTTGCCATGTCTCTAGGTATCGCAGGTGTTCATTAGCCTCTCAGAAACACAGGTATAATGGTTTCTAGGAGAGCAGAGTCGAAGACACTGGTCAAAGAACACTTGGGGATGTAGTCGATCAAGTGTCTATTAGCTTGCCTACTCACGAAGACATCAAGTTGTTCGTAGACAAGAACATCAAGATATCACAACAACAGCATCACAGCGAGGAGCATCATGAACAGCAGTTGAAGGCAGCATACTGGATGCAACGAATCCAAGAGGAAGGTTGTTGACAACACGAAGGTGGAACAAAGTTGCAAGATCAAGTAGATCCACTAATGATGAAAGCAACTTTGGAGACTCATGCTATGAGGTGATGGCACGATCATTTGAAGATAGAGAATGGAACAAAGAAGGAGGTTAGGCGAGGTGATTGAGTTCCGTAAAACCCTTTTACAAAGGAAAATGCTCAGAAACATACCTTTTTTTGCCTTCTATACAGCTTCGACACAAATTCTGAGGCTGTACCTCTATCGCAATTGGCTATCGACACTTTCTCCATGGGTCCTCATCACCCCTTCCCTTCCGATATGCGACTATCGGAACGTAATATATATATTTTTAGTCTTAAAAGACTCAGGCCCACACTTTATGCAAATACATGGAATACATAGGAAATCCACTCCGAATCACATATAGCGGATCTCAAATATTATAGATTTGCCACTATATATGTCATCGAGTCTGCCTTCTATGTTAACCTTCCACTGCCCCAATTCTCCGAACTTCGATAAGTGATCACTCAGATACCTCCAATTACCAATCAACTTTATCGCTATCAGTGTATCACTTTGTCCTTGCGCTTGACTATTCTGCCTTAACCCTCCGATCTGATATGTATTTCAAATCCGATAAAATTATCGGTTGTGTTTGATAATGGTTCGGGTCTGCTACCAAATCGCATATCGCACTTTCCTTGGGTGAAAGTCCATTCTTCCCTTTAAGTGATTGCGATGCATTTTCTAGTTTCGAATCAATCCCAACAGTTGATCTCCCAGATCTAACAGTTCCTGTGAATCACTTTTCGCTCCTCCGCTCGTTCCTTTTACTTAGAATTTATGTTGTTTTCTTCAGTGTTTCTCCATGGTTCGGGTTCTTCTTCAGATTTCTTCAAATGGTTCATTCTTCTACTTCCACTGCTCAACTTCTTTGAGATTAACTCCTAAGTGAATCCTCACTTCGCTAACTCTCCAAAGCTTCACTCTACTTCCTCAATTTGATTCAATGATCCATTTAGGATTCCTCTTAATCATTCTGCTCCTCTGTGCATTCTTCAGAATTCTACCTGCAACTACTCTTACAGAGCCTACGAATTCACACATAAAACAATCATTTCATACTTATTCCACACATATACTTTGTCCCAAAATAACTCATTGTATATATAAATATGAAAAATTGATATATGTCGACACTCTCTGTCTCTCACGGGCTTGTTCCTCAATATCGTGGCCTCTCCCTTCGACTCTAGCCATAGGCTTGCATATATGTCAGGAGGTTCTGTTGATCTAATCCTGGTTTGATTCCTATATCTACTAAACTAACTCCTAAATCCTTTGTCCACTATGCCTACTTCTAGTTTCAATTAATTCCCAAAATCTCTTCCGCTAGTTCCTCGAATCATGCAACTGTTTAAGAGTTATAATTGACTTTGGACTCTTCTCTTATTACTACCCACTCATGTTCTCATTTATTTGAGAGTGTTTACAACATCCTCACATTATCTGATTTATTCCTATTCTATACACTTAAAAGCCTCAATTACATTAATTCATCACTTAGGAATCTAACTTTCCTAAAAATACATGACCCCCTATGTCTATCTAATTACAATGATTTTCTCTTGGGTGAATGCTCCTGCATCAGACTCCCAAAGTAGAAAATATTCATGATCTCCTGATCACGTGTCTTCTGATCTTTGTCTTCCTAGATCCCATACTTTATTTTGTAACTGTTCAACTGTCTTGTTCCTTTGCTACTGTTGTACTTCTATTATCCTTTGCTCCATCTTCTTCTTCTTTTCAATCAGGTTCAAGTTTTGATTGATCTTTCTCCCTTCTGCTACCATTTTCTTCCATTTGGATTGCTTCATCATCAATTGCCACGTCTCTTCAATAGTTGTTTCCATTACATGTTTGGACTGGTCCATATTTTGCTTCTTACTTCTTCCTCTTTCTCTTTTCTTTAGGTTGTTGTTGTTGTCCACTAGTTCTTCAATATGATGTTCTTCTTCTTGTTCTATATTCTTTCGATGTTGACTTCTATGTTGACTCTTACGCTGATTCTTTTGTTGACTTTGACTTTGCTTGCTATGCTGAATTTTTCTTTGCTTGCTGCCTCCCTATCATCCTTACCCTCTTTCATGATCGAATCATGACTGTTCAACACTCTTTCCAACAATTTAAGATCTTTGTTCCATGGATTGAATTCTTCCACAAAACCTTCTTCTCTCATCTTTATTTAGCTATTCAGTTGTGCCAAATTTCCTTCAGCGTCTGCAAAAAAAGCTACAATCACAAAACACTTGTTAAAATTAAAAACATAAGGCTTCTATGCCTTATCTTCCTTAGGCAACAACTCAGTTTGCTGCTCCATTTCTTTCTCCTTTGTCAGCACATCAGTATGTTGATTTGAATTCGTGAAAGAATTCATGAGACTGTCAACTAGTCTCTTCTCCATACCATCTTCTTTAATGATATCTCTCTGCTTTTGTTCACAGTAGTGAACTTCTTCTTCCTTAGCCTACTATCTAGGTGACTCTTTTGTATCCTTCTGATTCAGAGACCTTGCTATCTTAGTCTTGATCTGAACAGATTTCAGATTCTGCTCCTTCTCTTTGACAAAATCTAAAGCTTGTTCATCCTCCTGTGATGTACCTGTAATCATCCACAAATTATTAATTTTAAAATCATAAGACCTGGCGGTCTTACTCGACTCTTCAGTCATCACATTTCCTTGTTCCTCTAAAACTTCTACATGATTCAGCTCCTTGGACTCAACTTCATCTCTTTCCTTCACAAGGAATGGTTTTTTTCTTGTAAGAGCTCCAATTATTAATTTATCAATGAGTTATTTATGCTGTAAAAACTCAATACTTTCCTCATTTGAGAGGTATTCTTCATCATACTTTGCTGCTCTCGAGTACTTTTTATCCCTTAAAACACATTTCTCCCCATTCTTCAGTTTAATATCTCTATTTAGCTTCACTTCAAAGTATTCATCTTCTGTAAGATACTCCTCCATGCTTTTGACAGCTTCACAAAACTGTCTGTCCTCTCCTACGCATCCTGTAAGCACACCAAAACTATTAGGTTCAAAAGCACAAGGCTTGATGGCCTTATACATCAACTCTTCATCTTTAGTCAAAAACTCTTCATGTTGTTTTGAACTATCCCAAATGTCCATGAGATCTTCACTTGATCTCCATTCTTTAACCTCAGTGTAGTGTTCACTTTCTCCCAGAATTTCTCCCCATTCTTGTTCACAAATGTACTCTTCCATTTTCAACTCAACTTCCTTGAGTTTTTCCCTCAGCCACTTTACTTGCTTTTGTTGTATCCTTCTCTACATCACATGCCACTCAACTGGCTTCTTCCTTAATACCCAACCTTGTCTCTAGTTTTCTTCTAGCTGTATTGTTTACACATTAAGTTCTTTTCTCATCTCAGCCAGCTCCTTGTCAATATCCTCTTGATTCAGTCTCTTGCCATCCACTTTGGAATTCTTCTTCTCATATCCTCTACTATGGCTTCTCCCTGAACCCTTGCTATGACTATTAGTAGCATCTTCTTCTCCTCTTTCTTCATGATCTCCTTACTCATCTGTAATAAGCCTTTGCTATAGCTAGTCCTCCTCGCTGCAATCTTACCTCACCAAGCTCTCCTCACTCAGTATTTCGGTAAGCACGGTGCTCTGTATCGAACCTCCTCTTGAGCAACACCTTTTCTCCTTCTAGGCTTCTGCAATCTCTCACTCTCTCTTGAGAACACTTTAGTTGTCCTCTCTGTCCAATCTCTTGTTGGATTCTTCAGGTTCACTGCCACTTTTCTTTCAAAATGTTTCCTTACTCTGTCTTCAAGAACACATCTGGTTCTCCTCTCACAGCTTCTCTTGCTGTCACCTGTGCATTAGTGTAAAAACACACATTCTCAATTTAAAATAGAACACAACATATTACCTCACCTTCAAGATCTCAGCATGATCTTGTTTCACCATTCCACTTGTGCCTTGGATGGATTTTCCTCTCTGTCTCTTACATCTACAAGTTCTACTACACATCACCTTTGTGTGCCTTCCTTTTGTCAGATTTGAATCTGATCCTTCCTTTCCTGCATAAATACCTTAACACATATTCTTTTCTCAATTCTTTCTCATAGAATTTCTTTGTTCTATTTTACCCCAATGATTTTAATTACAAACCAGCTCTAATTACAAACCTGCTCTGATTACAATTTTGCTTTGATACCACAAATGATGTAGGGTTACCCCCGCACATACCCATAGTATGCATAAAAATGCATAAACACAACTGTCCTAGGTATTTGACTCTCAAAGGAGTCAATTCTTCAACTTTAATGATTAAGGCCCTTTTATTAACACTTCATTTTTATTGGAACTCAATCACCCCACCTAACCTCCTATCGAGAGTTTCTACCTCTTCACAACCTTTACTTAAACCTTCGTTAAAGCCTCCCATTAATTCTCACTTATTAGGACTTTAAAACCCATCTAAACCTTAGTTAAGCCTTTTTAAACCCATCGGTTGCATATATATATATATATATAACCACCCTCTTAAAACATTAGTTAATAATATTTAACACATAAAACCATTTATCGACGCTATTTTCCTTAAAACCCTTTTACAAAGGAAAATGCCCGCAAACATACATTTTTCCACCTTATGTATGACTTCGACACAGATTCCAAGGCTATACCTCGATCGAAATCAGCTATTGGCACTTTCTCCATGGGTCCTCATCGCCCCTTCCCTTCCGATATGTGACTATCAGAATATAATATATATTTTTAGTCTTAAAAGACTCGGGCCCATACTTTACACATATAGTGGATCTCAAATATTATAGATTCACCACTATATATGTCATTGGGTCTGCCTTCTATGTTAACCTTCTGCTGCGAAAATCCTCTAAACTTCGATAAGCGATCACTCTGATACCTCCGATCACCGATCAACTTTATCACTCTCAGCGTATTGCTTGGTCCTTGCACTTGACTCTTCTGCCTTAACCCTCCAATCTGATATGTATTTAAGATCCGATAAAATTATCGGTTGTGTTTGATAATGGTTCAGGTTTGCTACCAAATCACATATCACACTTTCTTTGGGCCAAAGTCCATTATTCCCTTTGGGTGATTGTGATGTGATTTTCTAGTTCTGAATCGATCCCAGCCATTGATCTCCCAGATCTAAAGGTTCCTATGCATCAGTTTTCGCTCCTATGCTTGTTCCTTTTACTTACAATTTACACTGTTTTCTTCAGCGTTTCTCCATGGTTTGGGTTCTTCTTCAAGTTTCTTCGAAGGGTTCATTCTTCTGCTTCCATTGCTCAACTTCTCTGAGCTTAACTCCTGAGCGAATCCTCACTTTGCTAACTCTCCAAAGCTTCAATCTATTTCCTGAATTGGATTCAATGATCCATTTAGGATTCCTCTGAATCATTCTGCTCCTCTGTGCATTCTTCAGAATTTTGCCTACAGCCACTATTACAGATCCTATGAATTCACACATAAAACAATCATTTCATACTTATTCCACACATATACACAGTCCCGAAATAAGTCATTGTATATATAAATATGAACAATTGATATATGTCGAGACTCTCTGTCTCTCACAGGCCTGTTCTTCAATATCTTGGCCTCCCCCTTTGACTCTGGCCGTAGGCCTACATATATGTCAAGAAGTTCTATTGAAATAATCCTATTTTGATTCCTATATCTACTAAACTGGCTCCTAAATCCTCTGTCCACTATGCCTACTTCTATTTTCAATTAATTCCCAAAATCTTTACCTCTATTTCCTCGAATCATGCAACTGTTTAAGAGTTATAATTGACTTTGGACTCTTCTGTCATTACTACCCACTCATGTTCTCATTTATTTGAGAGCATTTACAACATCCTCACATTATCTGATTTATTCATATTCTACGCACTTAAAAGCCTAAATTACATAAATTCAGAACTTAGGAATCTAACTTTCCTAAAAATACATGACCCCCTATGTCTATCTAATTACAATGGTTTTCTCTTGGGTGAATGCTCTTGCATCACATGTGTTGAAGCAACAACTCAAAGAAGAACATGAGCTGCACAGAAAAGCGAATGAGTTGTAGCAGGAACAGGAACAACAGGGGGTGCAACATGCACTCCCGGATGTATTTGCGCCTGTACAAGTTATAGATCCATCCCAGTATCTGGCACGGAGCAGACATGGTGATCAGTGTTGTTGATTTCATGCAAGGGATTCAACAACATGCATGTCATTGTGTGCATGCATGCGATCTAACCCATTCAACACACTCACCAAGGCGAAGACAAGAAGCATGTCCGGCTAGAGCTGAGCATGTAGTTGACAGTTGATGCGCATGACCACCAATACACACTAGAAGATCGACACAGACACACTGCATTAGTGTGTTGTCAGTTCGGTTACACCAAGAAGACCATACACATGCTAGCAAACGAGCTCGATGAAGGAACCACATCAATGCACGTGGATGCAACGGAGGCAAGAGTTCGCTTCAACAAGATGTCACCATGGGGTGCATGCACACCATCACAGACGACCAAGCTTGGAATCATCTCACCACCTTCACCATTACAAGCATGTCAAAGAGTTGGTCTCACCACAATAGTCTAAGTGTCAATGATGTCTTGCTCAAGCCATTTTGTCTCACATGAGCACATGTGGATTGTAATGTAATGTCGTGTCAAGTGGAAGTTCAAGTGTCAATAGTTGGATGCAACAGTCATAGAGTAGATGAAGAGTCAAGAGGGTAGATGAATTGTCACAAAGGGAAATGTCAAGGGTTACCCCACCCTTTTCTATAAATAGAACCTCATAACTCTTTGTAAAAGCTTTTGTTCAGCCAAGCTTCGATAGGAGTCTCTTAGAGAAATCTTACAAAGTGTTGTAACAAGCCTTGTCTTCTCCACTGCGTAGAGCTAGTACATATCTTTGGAGGAGCAAGCGGCTATGGCTATAACGTTCCGCTATTGGAACTAGTGGTTGGACATGGATGTATTGTCTGGCTGGAACTTACACTTCTTAATATAATAAAGCCAACACGTTTCATGCATATGTTGTATTGTATTTTATGCTATCTTGTTTACTCTAAATGATATATGTATTATTTGCTTACGCATGCATGTATGGACTATTCTGTATAACTATATATGAATCTTTATAAAATGTGTTTTTAGTTTAACCATCACTTTGGATTGCTAGCTGACTTTCTTTCTAGCTTGTGATGCATCTTCCCTCGTGTGTTCCCTTCCAAGACGAGTACTGTTACAGGTTTCCAAGGGTGCACTCATCTCAACCCCCGTGTGTTAGAACCTCTCATGCACCTTCCTTGACTCACTACATCTGTCACACCCTTGCTACCAATAGAGTTATCTTACTTGCCTATGTGCGAAATCACGGTCAAGGCATTACTGTACAACCCACTGCTGGGATTCCTACAATAAATGTTTTGAGGTGTAATTGGAGCTTCTTACCAGGGAGATCCCTTGACATGTTGGCCGGTCCAGCACCATCAACAACATGGATGCCCGCAAGTTTTTTTCTATCTCACCAAGCTAATCTCAATGTACACATATTTACATCAACAATTGGCAGGGGTTTTACAAGGACAATTATGACGTCCTTGGTCATACAATAAACTTTGAGAAAAATCCCTTACTAAAGTTGCCTACCCCATGTATGAGCCCATTGAGAAAAAAGGGATTCCTGTTCAATTTTGGATTCTAGTTACGAGTCTATACACAAAGTCAACAAATCCCACCTATACAGAGAGGGTACGCCTTAAGACTAGCCTCACCAAGACCCAAAATCTAGAGTGATCTAGACCAATGGAATTATTAGAAATCTGAAAGAGAGCCACAAAGATTGTACACACAACACAAATTACACTCGTTGCATTTTATTGATCTCAATGGTTACATATTTATAGTATCTAGATCACTAACAATGACACATCTAGATAGCTATTACAACTCACACATTGAAAACTAACTACCTCTATATTGACACCTCGGGACTCACAATGACAACACACACATTACATGGAAGCATTACTTCCAACACCCCCCTTTAATGATTACATGTAGAAAACATAAAAAACCCACATTACAACAATAAATAAATCTTTGTGAGATTTCTCTGATATGATCATCATCAACAGCCACATCAACTCTGGAATCTCGCAAACACATCTCTTTCACCACCACATCATCGAGTTGTCACTTGACCTCCGTTTAAAACATAACCACCTCTGACCATCATTGATGAACTTTGTAGAATTGACATTTCTCAACCTCCCAGATAACAACGGTTTAGTCTCGATACTGAACCATCCTATGGAACTACCACCATTTGTGAATCAATGACCTTCCATAGCCTTCATCACTTATCTAGGATAGAATTCATGATACAGAATGTCTTCAGCAAACAATTCTACAACTTGATCTTTCCTAAAATAACTTGTACTGACGCTCTCGGAGCACGAAGAGTCACACCAGCATGACCTTATTAAGAACTACCTATGACTAATGCTCCCGGAGCATGATGAGTCAAGTTAATCTATTGAATAATTGGCCTGTTCTCTATGATTTTGCATCATTTGACTTTTGCATAATAAAATAACATGCTACTAGTCAAACTCACACCACATAATAATTCTTCAACCAATAAAATTAGAATACCACTAAAACCAAACTAATATATTCTCTCCGCACCAAATAACGTCAATACCCATTGATATCCATAAGAAAACAAACACAAGGTTAAGAAGTTGAACAAACATCCAAGAAAGTGTTTCATATGAAATAATTCCATGAAGATTCATCATCTTGGATGTTTAAAGACAAATATGAAGTGACTTCCACATCAAGACGTTGACCCACGATAAGTCATATGAGACATACTTTTCGATGGCTTTACAATGTCAAAATCAAGCTCGACCTAGACATAAATCCACACTCATTGAGACAGCTCCATGGAATTTGCCATTGAGAAGCTCCAATGAAAACATCATGTTTCAGAAATTCCATGAGAGGAATCACCCTGCAAGAAGCTCCTACTGCCATTAGACACAATGCCCTGTTCTTCCATCTAAATGAATTGTCCATTATTGATATGCCAGATCTTCTCCACATGTCATTCACTGCTCATTGAAGAACGATTTCAATATTTTCTATCACCGTTGTCTAGATTTACACGTTGAATAATTCACAATGCGGGAGAAGTGATACTTCAATGGAATTCATCACGAACTCCTCAGATTCACCCTTATCAACGCACTCGCCCATAGTTCCATCACAAATCTGAGTTTCACCTTTATTTGAATTGAACACCGGATCATCAAACATATCTCTTGAATTCCATTAAAATGAAATAGGGGATGAGGTTCTGTGATGCTAACAAGAATCAGTCTTATGCCATCAGGTCTCATCCTCAGCGTTTTTCATAGTTGACTTGAGATCATGGTTTGGCATCGAATGAGCAGAGCCACCCATTTGTTGTGAACACATTCACATTGTAGCAGAAGTAACACAACAAGAAATCCCTTCAGATATCGAATTGTTTGTAGCCGCATATGGAATTTTTGACAAAATCTTTTTCTTCGAAGACTCACAACGGATCAACTCAATACTTCAATAAGCATTCAACATACAAATCTATAAAACCCAACACAACCAATCTAGCTCAAACATACAGTGAATAGATTTGCCAATATATATATATATTATATATTATATATATATATTATATATGGATCTATTTATTATATATATATTATATATATATATATTATATATATATTTATAATTATATAATTAATATATAAATATATAATTTTACCCACACACATTGTTAGACTAATTCATGCCGCCCAACACCTATTGCTATGACAGCTACTCGGCAGCAAGCAGCAGAGTTGGTAGGAGTAGTTGAAAAATAATGGCAAATCACTGTAGAATATACAGCTATTTGTTGTATAAATTGTCATGTGTTGAATAAAATGTTTAAGCTCACTTTAGTGAGTTTAACTAGTTCTATCAACTAGTATGAGATCAGGTTCGAGTAAGCTCGGTGGTCTTGAGCAGTGTGAAGAGGCAGTGAGTTGTTGTTGTGTTTGAGTCTGACCGGCTACGTTTCCACTTTCTTCCCTGAGTAAGAGGAGTGTTTTTTATTTGTGAGTGAAAGATAGAAAATGGCTTAGGAGAATGTGGTGGTCGTGGCAAAGAACGACAAGAGAAGCGGTGTTGTGGCTAAGTTGTCGGTGTTCTCTATTCTAAAACCCCATTTTTTTGTGGAGGCTCCGCATACTGTCGACGCCATAAGTTTCTATAAGCGTGTGTATGGGGCTGAGGAAATTACGAAGTCTCGATCATCCCAAGCATATGGCTAACAAAGAGCTCCCTCTCATCCTTCATGCCCATTTGAAGTTTGGTGCTGCTAAGGTTATGGTATGTGATCAAACCGAGGAGGTGAGTGCAGAGGTGAAATCGTCGGTGGCCCTTAAGGGCACCTCAATGATTCTCCATTTGGAGATGGATGACGCTGATGCGGCATTTAAACTAGCAGTGGAGGCCGCGACAACTGTTCCTGAAGGGGTTACAGAGCCTCCATGGGGTCAACGATACAGAAAGGTGAAGGATCCCTATGGTTTTGTATGGAGTCTGACTACTACCATTAAAGAATCTGTCGTAGCTAAGGACACCAATGGATTATCCACCTCGTCATTGACTGGGTCTAGGTATCGTTCAAGGAGTAGTAGTGAAGGATCTCAGTGGATCAGGTTAAAAGGCTTGCACTTGGAACTGTGCTGAGGGTGTCTAGAGCGACCTCATTGAGAATAGGTCGAAGATCGGTCAGATCTGCGGAAGGATGTTGTCGCCAAAGTTCTTGGTGTGGTGGAGTAAGGCATGAACACCCATTTCTAGGAATTTTGTTGCTTGAAGATCTAACTGTCAATAATATGTGGTCGAAGATTGTGAAGATTCTGAGAAGCCTGCGAGTCGTGCCATCATCTCCTATGGAATAGAGTTGCTTCTTGCATAGTTCTGACGAAGGAGAGGCAGGGCCTCTTGTAGTTGAGAACCGCAGCCTGAAGTGTGTAAAGCCGTGGATTGTGCCCCTGCTATGTCGAGGACAATCGCAGCCTCACTTAACTGCAACTGTTGATCATTATGTATGGTGTGAGAGAGAAATGGGTAGATCGAGCCAACTTTGAAGTTTATTTTAGTATCTGTGAAGGTCATCGAGCAATGGTTGCGGACAATAATTTTATGGTGGTTCCCAGTGTTCAAAAGGAGCCTCGAAGCCAAGAAATGCCGAGGAAGAAGGTCGAGGAGTGCCAATGTGAGATTTGGTACTCAAAGTCCTATAACCAGAAATTGATGTGGTTGTTTGGTTTGCAGGAACATGGTGTTGAAAGTGTAATTCCAACTGCGCATCGGGTGAAGGAGTGCAGCGACCCCAGCGACTTCAGCGATGAACACTTCGGCGATGAGCAGTTCAGCGACACAGACCTCAGCGATAAGCGATCGCTGATATCGCATCGGCGTATCGCTATCGGCATTTTAAGTGGAGCGTAACTTTTTACAAATGTGCAATCGCCGATGGGCCGAACCCGACGATGGTATTAATTCTTTTTGATAAATTATCGGGTCCATAGTATTTCGCAATCGGGGAAACGATGGGTGCACACTTTTGCATATATGTGTGCTATGCGATAAAGCTCGGACCGGATGAGTTTCCAAAGTCAAATTAATTAATGGTTGAAGTACAGGCCTGCAAAATAAATTTGACGTGAAGTAAAAGTTTCTTTACCGCCGTTTATCTCAGTAAAACAGTAAATGCAATTTACTGTGGGTTGGTAAGTTTTGGTGAAACTTTTAATTTTATCATTGTTATTTCAACGGGAGTATGGACACACGTAAAGGCCAGTAAAAAGCATTTAATTTTTATTGTTTTCTTTTACGGCAGCATGGCAAGTGAAAATTGGATGTAAGTTTTTGGTTGTCATATATATATGTAATGTTTGTGTTAAACAGACATGGTGAGGGAGAACATATGAGAAAGATAAAGCATGCAGTGCATTTTTATTAACAATTTGATATACATTTATAGTACATTTGGTGACCGTTGGGATTCAGATCCCAAGGTCCCTTGGACTGCTTAGTCTGTTCGGCTTCCACACTAACCCATT
>APFE031687871.1:13027-37007 GCA_000404065.3 Pinus taeda | reverse complement strand
TGTGTATAAGCCTGAAAACCAATCTTGGATTGGCAGTCTTATGCAGAAAATATAAGGTGAAAATCAGGGTCACCTAACACTTTATATTTTCCAAAAAAAATCTCTCTCTTTCCATCATCATTCCATCTTCATTCCATTTCGCCTCACTCCATATTTTTCACTCCATTTCATTCCATTCCACTTCATTGTTTTATCCCAGTTCACTCATTCCATCTCATTTCCACCAATAAAGTCCCTCTCAGGAATATTCCATTAAAATAAGTTGTTCTAATCATCTTTGTGCAGGCAAAAAAGTGTTGTTGCAGATTCCGCAGCTCATACCGAGTTTCCGCAGCCAATACACTCTATCTCTGCAAACAAAGCAATTCTGTGTCAAAAAGAAAAAAAAAAAAAAGTCAGAGGTATCATCATCAAAGAGCAGCAAGGATACATAGCACCTACAAGGCGAGAAAGCAATCAAAAGTTAGCCACCATAATCAACAAAGGGATCAAATGCAAATATATAAAGGTATGTTCCAAAATTTTTAATCAACAGTTTATTATCATTTTTGCATAGTTTTCAAATCGTGGTAGGAGTCACTTAATGTAATGATTGACAAGATTATCCCACTCCTCGTCCACGATCACGCCTAATCCACCTCATCACCCTCCTAATGGTTTCCTAATCCCTATTGATTTGAACTTGATACGAGCTGCTCTTCCATTAATTATTCGTACCTCAGTGACGTATACCAGTGTACTACGGCTCTATATATGATCATTTCCGCAGCCAAGTGTATGCAGCCACTCGAAGCTTACAGATTTGACCGTTGCACTCGCATGCATAAAACTTATATCCGTATTGTTTTCTACCCTCATACCACTGGTTCCATTCTCATTTTCATACACCACTCTCGTTTCATTGTAAAATCCCTCTCTGTTTTTCCTCACCTCACTGTTCAAAACCCCGATCACAAGTTTTGCACCTCACTGTTTATTACATTACGGTTACTTTGTACAACCGTAATTCCCCTGTTTTCCCGTAAAGCATTCTCCTCAAGCATCCATATCCCACTATCAGAGCTTTAAGTAAAGCTGAGAACCGAGAATGGGGAAATTGTTAAGAGCAGAACCTGAGGGTTCGAAGTTTTTAGAGGGCTACCCACAGGTAAAAGAAGCATTGCAGAGAGCTGAATGGCTGAAGTTTATTCAAAAATTTAACGGGTACCATAAGGAGGTGACTAAGGCATTTGCCCGGTCATTTGACGGGAAAACCTTGGAGGTAGGTGACCTGCAGTTCACCATAACAGAGAGCACCCTGGCCACAGCAACCGATTTGCCTCAAAAAGGAGAACGCTGGTTCAAAAACAGAACAGTTGAAGATCAAGAGTGGAGAAAAATGCTCAAGAATCCAGGTATGGATACCTCCATTTTCACTAAGGGAATCCCTGTACGTGTCATTAAAGAGGAATGGACTTCATTACTGTTGCTTGTTCAAAAATTTTTAACATGTGAAGGCCATTTCGGTGTCATGTATATATACCATACAAGAATCATGATGCACTTTATGGATGACCGAGCTATCAATCTACCTTGTTTTTTGTTAGCTAGTCTAAAGAAAATGTGTACCACTGTTCAGAAACACGTGGGAAACATTGAACCCCACTTGTATCACCATGGACTCATTAAGATTTTAATTGAGGAGCAGTTGAAAACTAAAAATGATACATGGGAGAAGTTTCTCTTTAGAAACCATTTTCAAGAGGTAGTTGAAGCCTCTAGTAGCTCTCCTAGGATACCAAAGAGAAATAGGAGAGGAGGGAAAGAAACTACTGACCAGGAAACTGCTGAAGAAACTGCCCAAAAGACTGCTGTAGAAACTGCCCAAAAGACTACTCAAAATACTGCTCAAGAAACTGCCCGAGAAGAAAGAAAAAAGGGAGACAGAATTGAAAGACAAAAGGGGGATAAAGGGAAAGCCATTTTGCAAGAATCATTTCCTTCACCTGAGCCCTCAATTGAAGAAGAATCCCAAACACTAGCTAACAGATTAGTACAATTTCAAACCACTGCCCTCTCAAAGAGAAAACAGAAAGAGAAACATAGTGCCCAGCAAAAGAGCACTAATGTACAAGTGAGGAGAAGCAGTAGGTTGAAGGGAAAATTGAATGTGACCAAAGGAAAACAGTCCCATTTTGTTGATTTGGGCACACCTGAAAAGACTCCAATTCAATTAGATGTTGAGCTAAGTCCTCCACGAGAGGAAAGTCCCTTCCAGCAAGAAAGAGAAAGCATTCTTCAAGAATTTGAATTTAGACCAAGACAAACACCTGACATAGACCCTGACTAGCAGAAAGCATATGATTACTTGGAGACTTTAGAGAAATCTGCTGCCGGTCCAAGCACTATAGTACCTCATGATGAACAGGTCAAATCTCTAAAACAAGAAGTATTTGAGCTGGAAGTCTTGAACCAGCACATTAAGAAGGAGAATGAAGCATTGAAAGAACAAAGTAAAGTGGACAAAATGGTCCATGATAATACAATGCTTCACTTGGGTCTTTGGCAGAAAAAGAATAGAAAATTGAAGAAGAAATGCAAGAAATTGAGTAGGGCCTTGATTAACTTGAAGTTTAGATGTTTGGTTATGAAACCAAGAACAAATTTGGCAGTAAGAAGAAAAAGGAGAAGGTTGGATGTCTTGGCAAAGGCATCTGAGCATGTGAATTGAAAATTCATTACAAAGTTTTGGTTGCATGAGGACATGCAACACCTTCACAATGGGGGTATGTTGAGCCTCAAAACTGCACTCATTTACCCATCCTCCCAACAGCCTTTTCCTACTCATTTCTTTCTTTTGTCATCATTTCCTTCATCAACTTGTTCAATTCATTGCATTATAGGACTTTTTAACATGATTTGCTAATTGTGCTAATGATTGACTGTTGGTTTAGATTTTTGGTTCAAGTGCTACAATTCCGCAGCTAATACAGGATTTCCGCAGCTGGTCTCTGATTCCGCAGCTGATCCCAGATCCCCCAGCCATTTTCTTGTTTGCTATGATCCAGGTGTCCTTCAGAGAAAAGAGCCACATGGGCAAGTTTGTATGATCATGTACATGGTGCGTGTGCTGTTAGCTCAGCCAAACTGGCCGTCTACACCCCTGGTCAACGTGGAGGTAGCTCTGGTCAAACGGCAAGGTTGCAAACGGTGGCACGGCTCTGCGTGTTCAGTTGGAGCACGTAAGTCATAGTTGGCCTCTTCTTCAACCACGAAGACTGCAGGGGACAAGAATCCAACATCGGATTTATTAAACCATGATGACCGTTCCCTAGATCCCTGCACGGTGCTGCTGAACGTGTCTTTTTCCTAGCTGTTAGTTAGCTTAGTTTACGCACAGGACAATTGATGTTCTTGCTATAAATAAAGTGTTTCTACACGCTGATTAGTTAGCTTTTTGAAGTTAATATTTTGCTGCTGTAAACTTTGTTTAAAGACTCTTTTATAAAGCGTTTACACTCTCCACTGTGTTTATTATGAGTTGATTTAATTCAAAGAAGACAATTTTGTTTCTATCTGCGTAGCTGATCTTTTACTTGGTTGAAGTGGATGGAGGGCCCCTGTCTACTACAACCATTGTACAGTAGCCTTTGAATTTACTTTTCTGCATTTCATTTTCTTTAATTGATCATGTATATTAATGTACAGTTTTGAATTATGCTACTTTACATTTTTGTACTTTTCATGACTGATCAGTGTGTTTTTACAGCTTTGATTAGGAGCCCAGGACAGTGTGCTTTTACTTCTTTTTAACACTAGAGGCATCTGAAGTTGTCTTATCTAAACTGCTAACTTTCGTTCTAATTTTTATTAGTTTCCTTGCTTAGTTAATTCCTTACTTAGTTTACTTTATCAAGTTTTGTCAAGTTGCTAATCTCTTAATGGTTCTGTTTATCATAATTCACTAACTTTTATGGGACCAAAACGTCATCTAATTGCAGCTTGGTTTATTCAGTTTTAGACTCATATTGCTAATTCACTCCTAACTCTTTTCACATGATAAATTTAGCTAAAGGCAGAATGTTAAGAGAGAATTAAGTAGTGTGATTTGTCACTTAATTTTTGCATTGCTTTAGATTCAATAGAAAGTTAGAGTAGTGTTCTTGCTTTCAGTGATTAGTAATATAGATGTCATTTTCATTCTTATCAGCAGTAAAGGTATTGGACTAGTGCCATTGGTCTTTTTGTTTGATGCTTTACTTTCATTCAAAGCTTTAATTCCATTTCAAGTTATTGTTCAAGTTTTCTCTTTTAAATCTAAGAAGCATTTTAGAAATCACCAGATGCACACACATTCACTCACTTGTTTATAATTTCATCACATCACATTAGGAAGATAAGTCAAACATAAACTAAAAACGACAAAAAGAATTAGGAAAGGCTGCTTAAGTATATATTGTACACTTCACTTCATCAACTTACGAGCCCCAGGTTGACAATTTATGATAGCAATTTAGACAACACTAAATTGACCAAACACCAGCGTTTCAGAGAAACATTAAATGAAGTTCAATGGCATTCATAAATGGTTGGTGAAGATTTAATTTTAATGTTTGGTATTTGGTCACGGGAGTATGGCTCAAAATAAAAAAAAATGTCATACGTTTTTTATGTATTGTGACCAATGTAGCTGCATGAAAGAAAAAAAACGTTTTTCCCTTGAGTAAAAAAAAATGAAGTGCGCAGCCATGCATGAAATTGTTTTGTTGAGAGTGTTTATTTTATGCACAGTAGTGTAGAGGTGAAGCAGCATTGAGCTTGTGGAAGCAGAAGCCATGAAGGTATGTGTTTGTAATGGTTGTTAAATGAATTATATGCATTGTAATGCAAAGCAAGGAGATCCACACATCAGTGCGAAGGCAAAACAAAAGGCAAGAGATGAAAAGTGAAATGGTTAGCAGCAGCGAATAAAAACCTAGGGGAGCACAACAGTGTGACAGGATGAAAGATTTGCGGCAGCAAATGAAAGTTTGGAATTCCTATTTATAGGTGCTTATACTTTGTTGAAACGAATGGGAATGAAAAAGTTTTCTTTATGTAATGTGAAAACTCAGAATTTTAAATGTAATGAGAAATTTCACACGAGTGAATGTGAAATGAATTCTTATTTTACAGCAGTAAAAGAAAGTAAGAATTTCTCAGCATAAAGCAGTAAATGCAAAAGTTTTTAACACAGCAGTGTGTAAGGTCTTGTTAAGATTAAAAAAACACAGCAGCGTGATGATGTTTGGTTGTTCACTGGTGGGAAAGGAAAGGAATGCGCAGCAGCGCAAATCTCATAATTTTTGTTGGTGAAGATATGCCAGTAATGTGAAGCAAGTGAAGAATGCAGCAGCCTGAGCAGAATAAATGAAACCAGAAGACTTTTACAGAAGTAAAAGTATATTTTTTTTTCACACAACAACGAAAAAGAGTTATGTAAATTATGTTTTGTTGGGAGATTGAAATGCAGTGCGAATGTAATCAGGTTGTATGTAAGAAAATTTTTATTTTACAGCAGTGAATGAGGATTTTACACAGCAGTGTAAAACTATTTGTAAAAGAGGTAGAGTAATATTTTTGTTTTTTTGGAACTGCATCTAAAGCAGTATCTGGTTGTAATCCCTCTGTGTGAGGAAGTGAAGTTTTGGTGGATCCCTCTGTTAAAGAGGAAGGTGCCTTTCAGCACAGTATCTGATGAATCCCTCTGTCAAGAGGAAGATGCTTTTCAGCATAGACTGGTGAATCCCTCTGGTTTAGGGGAAGATGCTCTTTAGCATAATCTCTGGTGAATCCCTCTGTGTGAGGAAGACTCTTTCGTTGTTTGTGGAACTGCATCTGAAGCAGTGTTGATGAATCCCTCTCTTAAGAGGAAGATCTGTTGTCTTTGGAGAATCCCTCTGTGAAGAGGAAGATGCTTTTTAGCATAGACAGGTGAATCCCTCTAGTTTAGAGGAAGATGCTTTTCAGCATAGACAGTGGTGAATCCCTCTGTTAAGAGGAAGACTCTTTTGTAACATCTGCATGTCAAGGAGTTGAGAAAGTCTCTGGGTATGATTGAATGCCCAGTAGTTGAAATTAAAGGGGAGTGTTGAAAGTGTAATTCCAACTGCACATCAGGTGAAGGAGTGCAGTGACCCCAGCGACTTCAGCGATGAACACTTCGGCGGTGAGCAGTTCGGGGACACAGACCTCAGCAATAAGAGATCGCTGATATCGCATCGACGTATCGCTATCGGCATTTTAAGTGGAGCGTAACTTTTTACAAATGTGCAATCGCCGATGGGCCGAACTCGACGATGGTATTAATTCTTTTTGATAAATTATTGGGTCCACAGTATTTCGCAATCAGGGAAACCATGGGTGCACACTTTTGCATATATGTGTGCTATGCGATAAAGCTCGGACCCGATGAGTTTCCAAAGTCAAATTAATTAATGGTTGAAGTACAGGCCTGCAAAATAAATTTGACGTGAAGTAAAAGTTTCTTTACCGTCGTTTAGCTCAGTAAAACAATAAATGCAATTACTGTGGGTTGGTAAGTTTTGGTGAAACTTTTAATTTTATCATTGTTATTTCAGCGGGAGTATGGACACACGTAAAGGCCAGTAAAAATCATTTAATTTTTATTGTTTTCTTTTACGGCAGCATGGCAAGTGAAAATCGGATGTAAGTTTTTCGTTGTCATATATATATGTAATGTTTGTTTGTTGACAATGCAATTGAAAAGAGAGGCACAGTAGTGCGTATGTATAGTTTAGTGTGTGCAAAAGAAAAACTTGCTGCAGCGAATGCAAGAAGAATACACACAGCAGTGTGAAGTGATTGTAATATGGGGTTGTTCTGAGAATGTAATGGTGTGAGAAATATGCACAACAGTGCAAAGTAAAGAGAAGAGCATGCAGCAACAGTGAATGTAATTTTTGTAGTTGAAGTCTGTTTTTACAGCAGTAATGTAAAAGATATTTTTACACACAGCAGTGTAAAATCTCAAAAAGAGACAGAGTAATTCCTTTTAAAGTTTTTGGTGAATCCCTCTAAGTGAAAGAGGATGAATTTTGTATTAGAAATTTTATTTTAATGAATACAAACATTTTATGGGTGTGTAATACTCTGTTCTCAGAAATAATTTTAAAAGCTTCCCTATGCTAAGATCCTGGAGAAAAAGGGAAACAGAGCATTGTCTCTGGGTGCAAGTTTTTATTGTTTTTGGGATTTTACCAGAAAAATCCCCAACACATGGAATTTGTGTCATTGAGTAGTGTAGCTCCAAGCCATTGTTAAGATCTGGAGTGACATATTTGCATGAAGGAGCATGGAAGTCAAGGAGCGTTGAAGAAGAGCACTATTGAGAGGCCACCTTGTGTGGTGAGAGTCATTTCGAGAGCCCATGGAGTTGTGTGTGGTCCAGCCTTGTGCAGAAGAGGGCATAAGGGTGAACCTAGAAGTGTATGAGTGTGTGAGCTCAGAGCCAAGGTTGTAAGCTCGATGGTGTACATAGTTGTGAGCTCTATGGTGTGAAGAGCCCAAGGAGGGCTCGGTGGTTGTGAAGGGCAAGTGGAGTATGCCTTGTTCCATTGAGGCTACTTGAGAGTGTTGTTCCTAGTGGATTGTCCGTTGAAGAGGATTGTGATGCCTGTGATGCCTGTGGCATAGAGAGTGATCTAGTTGAGTGTTGGCAGAGAAGAGTATCTGTAACTAAGTGTCTACTAATGAAGATTGTGACACTTGTGTGGTGGCAGATAAGAGTGTTTACAACGGAGTGTCCACTGATGAATATTGTGATGCCCATGTGGCGTGGATCTAGTGGAGTTTTGGCAAATGAGAGTATCTGCAACCGAGTGTCCGCTGATGAAGATTGTGTTAACTGTGATGCTTGTGTGGCATAGATCCAATGGAGTGGTGACAGATAGGAGTGTCTACAACCGAGTGTATGCTAAAGAAGGGTGTGTCGACTGTGACGCCTGTGTGGCACAGAGAGTGTCTAGTGTAGTGTTCATAGATAGGAGTGTCAAGACTGTGACGCCTGTGCGACGTAGATCATAGAGAATATCGAGTGGAGTGTTGGTAGATAGGAATGTTTGCAACACCATGTCGATTGAAGAAAGTTGTGCTGCATGAAATCAACAACAAAAATGATAGCCCTCTTATCAAGTTTTTTTTTATGTACTACTGTAAGGTCTATCTAAGACTGAGATCAGCAGGCAATTTAAAATTTAGTTTGTCGTGATTAAGGGGAGGTTTGTTAGAATAATCACACCGCCCAACGCTTGTTGCCATGATGGCTAGTCGTCAACAAGCAGCAAAGTCTACAAGAGTTGTTGAAAAATAATGGCAGATTACTGTAGAATCTACCACTATCTGGGGTATAAATTGTCACGTGTTCGATAAAATGTTTAAGCTCACTTCAATAGAAGTGAGTCTTCCCAGTTCCAACAAACACAATCTCCTACCCTATTTATTTACAGAGATAAAATTCAAGGTTTTCTTACATTTTCCTTGCCCTCCCTTGAGGGAGTGAAGCCAAAACGCGCTCTGATACCATATTAAAAATCTGAAAGAAAGCCACAAAGATTGTAAGCACAACAAAAATCACACTCGTATTTTATTGATCTCAATCGTTACATATTTATAGTATTTAGATCACTAACAACGACACATATAGATAGCTATTACAACTCACACATAGGAAACTGACTACTTCTAGATTGACAACTCGGACTAGATTGACACATCAGGACTCACGTAACAACTCACACATTACATGGAAGCATTACTTCCAACAAACATCACTTTAGAGGAAAGAAAAACCATATTAAAAAAAAAGATATCTACTGTTTATGAAACATACAACAATGTCAACTTAGTAAGAGAGCTAAAGGCTTTAGGATTTCCATAACTTTACAACTCTATATTAACTTTTTATATATATATATAAATAAAAGAGATTAAATAAAAAAATTTATTCGAAATTTGTAAGGTGTAAACCTTTTATTTGAGTATATTCGTTACTAAATCGTAAATACAACCAAGAGAATTACACTGTTGGTGTCAAAGCCTTTTCCAGATTGTGTATCTGGTTTCAAAGCATGAAGATCTGTGCTATTTTCTTCAAAGATAACCTCTTTGTAACTAAATTCTTCATTAAATAAATGAATATGTTGTATTCTTAAATAAATCTGTGTTTATATTAAGGGGGAAAAGAAAATATGACATGACACTAAAAAGCTGAGAAGACCCGTGTGTAACGAACGCTGACCGTGGTGATGAGCAATATTATTAGATCAGTCTGGAGATATTTGACCTCGTGAATAGGTTGCCCCTTTGTATGTGAAATTTGCTGTTGTACGAAGAATATATTGTGTGAAAATCTATGCAGATTTTCTATGTTGAATTAGAAATTTTATGAGGTATTGAGATCAACTAACTGCAGAAACTGGTTGTGTGAGAAGAGGATGGATCTCTTCAAATGGTGAATAGGCATTGACAGCAGTGTAATCATGACGATAGAGTGCAATGAAGGTTGAAGGAGAAAAAACTCTACCGATCTCGATTACTTACTTAATTAGAGTTTTATATCAGAGTGTATTTTATGGTATTCATAATAATTTCCAATAAAATTTAAAATATTTTCAAAATCAGTTGATGTCTTTGTCGCTGTTTTTTGAATTCCAAAATATTTTCAATATCTACCATTCTAATAAATTCAACCTTTCAAATTTATCATTTTAAAATGGTTCTTGGAAAGAGAATACATCTCAAATAGAGTGAAGTGAGTTTGCGCCGCACTTATTGCTATAGTTTTAGCTGCCGCTAATTTAGAGTATATGATACAGTGAATCTGTGAAACATAATGGATTATTACAGAAGTCATGGCACCGAGATTGTGGCACCATGTGCCCGGTATAATAAATTTGATGCTACGCCCGATTGCTGTCGTGTTTCTGTTCTAGTTTTCATTGACAATTCTCCTTTTTTTTTTAAATGCATCCTCAAAATGATTGGCAAAGCAAAACTTAGCCATAAAGACTAACCAAATCACTGAATATAATATAAGTTGCCCTAGATCTGCACAAGAGAAATGATTCAGCGTTTAATGGGTTTGCTGTAGGTTTGTATGGAAGATTGTTGCGGCCCACGTGGTTGTTTCCTCGTCAACACAAACTACAGGAAATAACTAACTGAAAAGATATTAAAATATCATTGGCATGTTCAGATTGCTTGATGTTACAATTAAAAAACGCATAATAATTACCTGTCCACTTGGAAGATCCGATTATCTGTTGAGCTATTCGATTATGTGATGGCGATTAGTATTGTTTGCTAGAAGTTGTTTAGGGAAAAAAAGACAAGGGGGGTTATAAATACTCCATTATACTGGTTATGGAATGAACACCGAAGACTTTCTTTTCCATTACTAGCTCAGCGTAAGTAGTGAGCATAAGTTACAGATGGCTGTGACGGTCAGAGTACAACACAGCTACAACCGCTACCAAATTATCAGAGACATGTTCAGCAATTAGGTAGAACAACCATATATATACAAAAGTTTAAGTTCATTTGTCCTTTTCAGGTTTTCAATGAGCCCAGGCAGTGCTGCCTCTTTGAATCTGAGCAAGCTGAGGCAGTGCACGTGAGGGGTGAAGAAGATGGAGCTAAGGGTTTTGTAAATATGTCTACAAATTCGTTTTCTAATACATAGAACACCAAAGGCATTGCCTTGAATTGTTATTATCATCTGTTTGGGCTTCCTTCACAATGGCATTTTTCTTCCCTTTGTGGTATATCTGCATATAATTGATTATTCATGTCAGTATAAAAAAAAGCCATTTATCGAGGTAGATGGGTACTATCCTCGATATTCTTAGTTCTCTAAGGGTCCTTTTCACCTTCATGGTTCACCAATCATGTTAAACCCTTCCTAACTTGGTCCCTTATATTTTGACACCATCTCAGATTTGAACTTCTTTGATTATACATCAAGTTTAGATATGAGTACGACTGCCACCCTCATACCTACCCTGTGGTTAATTCCACAACTTGATGTCATATCCTCTCTCGACCTAAGAGGGATAAATACTACATGCATGACCCAACAATTACACATCAAGCTTAGATATGAGTACACCTACCAACCTCATATCTACCTATTGGCTAATTCCACAACTTGATGTCACATTCTCTCTCTACCTAAGAGGGATAAATACTACCTTTTTGACTCAACAAGGATTGCAATGTTAGGATTCATAATATCACAAGAGAAATAAATGCAATAATAGAAGAAAATACACAAACCATATACACCATGATTTACCTTAGAAAACCTACAATAAATTTATTATTGTCCTTGGCTAAAAAACAGTCAAGTCTACCAACAACCTAAGCTTTCACTGTTCAACTCTCGCTCAATAAAATGGAGAAGAGTCAAGCCTTTTTACGACTTCAATTACATGTAATACAATGAGATCAATACCATGAGTCGTCAATCCCATGTGCGCAAAACCACAATTGTTAACCATAACTATTCACACAATTTTAACTCCACTATGGATTAAATTTACCTAATAATCCCCTCTTTAAACTTTCCTTTGGGTTTTCATTGGCCAAATTTTAGCCAAACCCACCAAGTGAGCCATCCAACACTCACCTCCATGCCCTACCGAATCAACTTAAGGGTATTTGAAAATCTCACATGTTGTTCTAGCTCAATATGCTTCCACATGCTGCCCTATATCACCTAGGTCTAAACCCAAACTTTGCGAGTGATTATTTACCTAGGTACATGCTCCCCTATATCACCTAGGTCTAGTAAACCCAAAATTTGCGAGTGATTATTTACCTAGGTACGCATGCCTTACCATACTCCATTACTATTTTTTGTTGTTGTTGTCATAGCCTTAAACCACCATCATCTCATTTCACCACACATTTCACCACACACATAACTTGCTTCCATGCAACTTGCTCTCCCTTCTCCAAAGGTTTGCAGTATTTTGTGCTTATTCATATAGAGGTCTACACCTTATTCTCAAACCCTTGAAATTTTGCATGCCTCGCAAATTTCATTATCATCCATTGCTATATATTTAAATGAAAACATATAAAAAAATTCATATTAAATTAAAAACTTACTTTCGAGCAACTACATTGAAGGCCACTATCACTCAAAGGCGTCAATGACATCAACTTTTCCTTGCTCTTAACTCAAACCAACAACTTCTCAACGTCACTACTAGACTACCCAACTTTCACTACGCTTTTTTTTTTAATTCCAGAATAATGAAATTCTCACACCTTTTCCATTAACAAAAAAAAAAATCTTTCTAGCCTCTTAAACAAATATGGTGTCAAGAAAGCTCATCCAAAGCATATATCATAGCCCACTTCTCTTGTTAAAGCTCTTAAAGGGGTTTATAGATACAACCAGAAATTGAGATGTGAGTGTTTGAACAATGTGCATAAAAGTGATAACCCTTCATAGATTTAGATGCCAACCATTGAATGCTAAACCTAATTTTGTGAGGGTTTCACGTCCAATGGGTACTTAATGTTAATCTTATCAAATATCATGATCAACCCACACTCTCTTGTGAACTGCTTATTTGCAATTCATAATTTACCAAATTCCAGGAAAGCTTGTCATTATACTACAGTTCCACGAGTGTGATACTTTAAAGTTTTGCTACGAACTGCTCAAGCACTCTAGGATAGCATCACAACTTCAGGGTGAAATTATTAGAGCACAAATATGGATCTTGCAGAAGAATAATTACACAAACTCGCAAGAATTGAAAAAGAAAATTGGAATTTAGAATGAATTTGACTACCCTATATTGATTTGTGAATCATTACATAAAGAAAATAAGTTAATATTAGTTGTACATGCAATAACTAAGGCTAATTAAACCTAACTAAATCTAAGTGCTCTTTATGTTCTATTAATGTGCATGTGCACCATATGAAAGAACTAGCGTTAACTAGCTAAAGCCAAGTGCACACCACATGTAAGCACTCGAGTTAACTATCTAAAGCCAAGTGCACACCACATGTAAGCACTAGATTTAACTAACGCTAATTAAGTGCACATCACATACAAGAACTAGAAATGAATTGAAGCTAATTAAGGCTAACTGGGTGCATGTACACCAACACCACCCCTCCCCCCCTTAAGCATACCTTAGGTGAGTGTGATGCAAAATGAAGGAGTACTGACAACAAGACCATTTTAGTTACCTATGTATAATGCATGAAAAAAATGAAAGAGGGAAAACCTAGTGGGAAAAACCCCCCCCCCCTTCAAAATATAATGCAAAAAAATAGAGAAAAGACAACTAATAGGAAGCTGTGTCCTTCACCTTGAGAGGATCTCGCAAAAATTGAAACTTCTACTTAGTGAATGTACTAGTGAAGATGTCAATAGTTTGTTCAAGGCTAGAATAATATTATAGATCGATGATCCCATCATTAATCAGTTCTCTAATGAAGTGCATGTGGATCTCGATATGTTTTCTCCATTGTCGCTACACCAAATCTCTACAAAACTTTAGTGTACCATGATTTCACACCATATGATAGTTGGACGATGGACATTGATACTAAGTTGAGAAAGGAAATTTTGTAGCCAAATGGCCTGAATAGTGGCATTGACTACTCCTCTATACTCAACCTCTATTGATGATAAAGCAACGAAAATCTGCTTCTTGCTTTACCAACAAATTGAGTCAGATCCCAAACTAAGTACATAACTGAAGGTGGACTTGCGATCAAGGTTTTCTCCAACCCAATCTGAATCTGCAAACCCAATGAGATCCAAAGAAGAATTTGTTGCATAATGAATCACATAGGTGATTTTCTCCTGGAGATATCAAAGGATGTGTTTTGCAGATTTCCAGTGTAGCTCATGTTTCTCTTGCATGTATCTAGAAATTTATCCTATGACATATGAGAGATCATGTTATAGACATATTTGGGAACTGCAACCCCAATCTCATCTGTCCATAAACCAAGGGCTTCTAAGCCCCTAAAAGTGTTGTTTCATATCCTAAAGGAACAAGGTCAGCTGATTACATCATCTCCCAGAAGTTCTCCATGAAAAACTACTTAGAACTGATCAAAATTGGACCATACAGACTGCTCAATGCTAAGGGTGTGATGCATCTCACCTGCCACATGCAAAAAGTGTGATGCCTACTGAAAAGCCCTTCTATATGGTGCGATGAGCAAGAGCAGACAAATGGCAAAGGCAGTTAGCTAGGTGCAAACCTAGAGATTCTTCTAGAAACTGCCCATTTGACACTTACCTCCCTGAATTCGCCCAGAGATGAGTAAGAGATCATGAGATCTCCAAGTGGAACCTATAAGAGAGATGACAAAAATCAAAATCCCAGAAGCTGACTCACCCACCTGCAAATATCTATATATGGATCCCTCATCCTAGAGATTTAGGGGCTGGAATTTTGTATTTTGTAAAGAAGTGCTATTGGTTTCTCTATGAAACATCATAGTGTTGGGTGATCTAGCTTTTCATGAGGTGAAGAGGGCTTTCATGCTGGGAGGATGGTGCTGGGTAAGACTAATGGGTTGTAATCCTCTCTTCTACTACTTCTATCAATAAAGCTATTAGAGTTTTCCTCCATATTCTTGTATATCTCTAAATCTTGTATTGATATATGCATTTGTATGGTTAATATATATCTGATCCTATATTGTTTATGGTTATAGATCTCTATGCTTTGATGGTATCATGCTGCTTTGACTCTACAGGTGTTCTTTGAAGCAGGACAAGTGAGGAAGCAGTGGTGAAGTTCTGTCAAAGGGGAAAGGAAACAAGCAAGGAGCCAAGCGGAAGACTGAGGTTGGTACTCTCTGCTTCTTTCTCATCTATCACTCATAAAGGAAAATGCAAGGAACTTTAGTTTGTTTATTTCTAATATAGCTACCCGTCTTAGTGGGACTAGCAGCTCTGAATGGACACTAGTTTTCCCAATAACATGGCTTCTCTAGCTTGGCTAAGAGAGAAGACCATCCTTAAGAGAATAAATGAGTGACTTAATGTTCCACTATTGGAGCTAGTGACTCGCCATTGTAACTATGTACTTGGACCTTTCACTTAATAATCAAAATCTCAATGAGCCAACACATTTTAATGCATGTATTGTGAGTATTTTAAGGCTATTCTCTAGATGTTTGTGGTATATGTTTTATTCATATGTACTAAGGAAATTGAACTACTTCATTGGCTTTGGTACTTATCTTATTAAATGTGTGTTGTATTTTCTTTAATTTTCATTGTGTCTATGTGAACTATTTCTCTAGAGACTAACGATTATTTCCTTGCTCTTATGTGCCTCTCTTTGGATAGTACTATTAATTTCCTTCTAGAGACTCACTCTTATTTCCCTCTCATGAAGGCCTCCATTTACACATTACAATTGGTGTTTCACAGTGTCAACTTACTTGCTGATCTCAAAGGTTATGTGCATACTCTCTTATGTTATACATTGCAGCTAAGGCAGACCCTACAGTTATGGTAGCTAGGCCGATACTCCAGATGGGGCTCCTACTCCAAATAGTGTGAGGTCTAAATGGGTCTTCACATTGGGGAGACCCCCTTAGTTGACATATTTCCAGTACCGTCAATAGTTCGTGCTAGAAGGAGGGCCATATGGAAAGCCGTTCCCATTGATTTTGTTTTTAACATCTTATCTTAAATTGATCTTCCCTGAATCCAACTCCTGCTGTGCTTTACTAATAGATCCGATGGTAAAAATTTTATCCCCAATGGACCTTTTTATGCCTTGTATGAATTAAAGTTTGATGGTGGGGGTGATACATCCATAGCTAAGCATGCAACTCTTTTTCTTAAGTTTTGTGAATATTATGAAATCAATTATGAATACGTGGCTTGTGTTATTTTATTCCTCACCCTTGAAGGTTGACTTAATTGGTGGTGTCATACCCTACCACTCACTTCCATTCATTCTTTTGAACATTTCATCAAGGAGCTTCATTCAACCTTTGATACGTATGGTTACCGATATATCCTTAAAAGGATTAATCAACTAAGAATGAATCCTAATGAGTCAATTGAGGATTTTTCTAATCGATTCCTTCACCTATGTTATGAATTTTGTGAAGAAGATACACATTCAGATTTCTTTAAAACAAGTTTGAGCATTTGGTTCATATCTCTTTACATGGTGAGCCCTAACCCCTTAATGTTTCTATTTCCCCAACTTTTATGAATTATGAGACACCTCTAATTTCAGAGGAGGAACCTACTATTTCTTTTGTTCCTTTTCCTCCTGCTTTTCCAGTACCAATTTGGGTTCCTCTTGGCGATAATATTGAAATTGAGAAATTTTCAAAACAAATGGTTGATTTGTCTCTTTAACTTTCATCGATTTCTCATAATCTAGATCCAATGGAGGAAACTTTGGAATGGTTTATGGAGCCTAATGTGAATACTAACCCCTCCATTCCACACGATGATATGAATGCTCATAAATCCAGTCTTGAATCTGATATAGATACTTATCATCCTCTATCATCTCTTTCTCATGATCCATTGTCCCTTGATCTCCCTGATAAATCTCTTCCAAATACAAGTAGTGAACAGGTGCAAGGTAGTTACATTTCATAGGTGTTATGGGAATAAGTACCCTAGGGCTTTGGGTTGAAACCCCAACAGAGCAAGAGCAAGCTACAATAAGAAACACTCACACAGGTCAGGAAACATACTTATATAAACAAACTATGCATAGCGATCATACCCGGATGTCCTTCGTTTGGGTAGTTCCAACAGGGTTCAGACCCTTTGCAACTCCTGATGATCTTAGAATCTCCAAATCGACCAATTCGAACATACATAGCAGCATATAGATAAATCATTTTAATGAAATCAACTTTATATCATATAAGCAAGATGATTAATTACACATCAAAATGACATTCATACATGAATTACAACATTATCTGATGCATAAACAAATTTAATCTTAGGAACAAGATAGTGTTTCTTTTTATTGTAGAAAGCTATAACCAACACAGAAAGAATTCACCTGAGTCTTCTTCTTTCGGCTCCAAGCGGAACCGTCCTCTGGATCCGTCCAGTCCCAATCTTCAACAACCTCCTTCCATAACCAATACCATGATATCTCAAGCAAGTGGGAGAATATCAACACTGAAGGAAACAAGGGTTCTGAACTTGGGGAAGTGCTTGAAGCATAGGTAAACTTCAGACTTAGTCAGGATATAATCTCAGTATAGTAATTCTATCTCCTCTCCTCCTTAAGGCCTTCCCATAGAAGTATATTTATACTTCTCCCAATTAGTTTTTTAGGTGGGAAACAGTTGGGCCACGGGCACTAGGAGGTAATCAATAGGTAAAACCCGTGAACTCCACCCATAGTTATGGAAATTTAATTTTTTAAGTGTTTTAACACATATACGCAGGTTGGGTATTGATGAACCCACATGTACACACTTTTATCATAGGGAAAAGTAGCGTATAGGGAGTAAAACACTGTTTTTAAAATATTTGGACCAAGTTTGGAAGGAGGGGTTTCCCTAGGCCATAAACCAAGCATCATAAATACCAAGGGTGATATTTGGAGCTATAACAGATGCCCCCTAATATACGAGGTCAGAAGGGGTACATGATGGCCGGAATGTATTAAGTATATGGAAAGGAAACCTATCAAAATTGAGAAGGAATTCACCAGATTTCAGCCTGCTAAGCCATCAAAAAGAGATCAGAAAGAAACAGTTGTCTGAGGCAGGCATACCCATGCTCAGAGAAAGTAAATCATGTCCACATATCAAGTAGAAGTGGATCCACTATATATACAAGTATAAAAGACTAAAAGTACATAATGGATCATCTGATCGTGATCGAACAAGTACATGTCTAAACATCACATATAAGAAGATGATCAATGAAGTTGAAAGATGAAGCTGATCACTGATGTCAAAAACTGATCAAAATAGTACCAAATGAACATGATGGAATAATATGATATTACATCGCAACTCGGATGCCAGCATATAAGATGTTGCTGTGAAGGACTACAACATATAATGTGGATGGTGTCGACTAGCAGCAAAAAGAGCAACTGACAAGTGAACCAAAGAATGCTGATGCAACCCAAGGTCTTCATCGACCACCGTGGTACATTTCTACACAATGGGAATAAATGATCTGAAGTCAACCAAGTGAGAAATCATTTGATTACCGGTCATTGATGTATATCGTTAACAAACACGAGACTACTCACTGACAATAATAATGAGAGTCAAGGTAACCAGTACAATCTAACAAGTGCGAATGAATGAGATGAAGTTAAACACCTAGAAGAATCTATCAATCAGGGGACAATGATGGTTTCCCACTGTCGATAACAAAGGATCTGCCACTAATGACTGCAAACTCCAAGGTACTAACAAATGGACTCTAGATCTTTGCCCCAGAGAAATGAGTCATAGTCGATAGGAAAAGAACCACTAGAAGGAAGGAATTAAAGCATCCTTCATCAATCTAGCACGAGTGTAGCCCATAGGCAAATAATGTGGAAGGAATCAGACAAAAAAGATGCAGTAACCCAACCGAAGCACGTTTCCATCTTACAAAAGATGTAGCTAGCGCACGATAGAAACCCTCTGAACCAACCAATAATGAACGTTGACATAGAGGTGAGGAATCCACCAATAGGGTCAAATGGAAACCAAGGCACTGCACAAATCCCAATGTGTGATAATGAAAGCTGATGTCGAACACAAGGTAAACTTAGTCAAAGACCCATGATACTGATCGATGTTGAGCATAAGGTGACCTATCAATAATGAAAATAGGGCTAGGGTGTGGCTCTAGGCCTGCCCTCAGAGCAATATGTCATTGTTGATAAGGACAAGACCCGCCAGCAAGAAGTCAATGGAGACCTTCTAAAACCGGCATGAGCAAAGGACCAATATAATTGATGTGATGACAAACAAGACACTGACAACCAGGGATGGCCGGCTGAAAAATAGGTCAAGAGACACCGCAGAGAGGCTGACTCAGGATTACTTCCCTTGAAAAAAGCATGACCCAGTGATGACTATATGGCAGCATATGATAACTTTGTATAAGTTCACCATGCAGGAGGCATGAACGAACTCTCCATATGATTGGAAGAGGTAACCAATTGGAGGATAATTGACTCAATAACAAGGTTAAGGCATACCTAAGTCAAACTAAATCCCGCCCAAAATGGGGGAGAGACTTTATTTTGAGTGCTTTGTTCAAGGGCGACACGAATGACTCTAGCTGCCAACAATATATGGAAATGTTGTCCCGTTCCTGCTCTTTTTTGGAATATATAATTTTTTTGTCTTTTTCTTTATGTTGGAAAAAGAATAAAAGAATTCTATAGTATAGTGGAAAGAACGAGTGTCAGAGAAATAGATGATCTAGTTCCTGGGATGGGAACAATCCTATGCTCAATGCAGGGAGGCAAAATTGGTCAAGGACACTCAGAGGGATGTTCCTTCCATGGGTCAAAGGGTGTGTCAAGTTGTAGAAGCTAAGTGCTTGCATTGTTGAACTTGTAGAAGACATGGTCAAATAAGTGGCTTAAACACGAGTCCAAGTGAAGCCGACTCAAGGCCAAAAGGTGAAAATAGTCAAAATGCAATGCAGTAGTACAACTAAACACAAAGGAGCCTCTAGGGTATAAGGCTAGAAATAGGCGTAGAAGCAAAGAGAATGTGTCTTCAATGCACAAGTCATGGCAGGACTAAAGAGGACTCTCGAGCCTACTCAGTAAAACAACATGGGCAACTAATGTCAGTGAGTTTCTAACTATGATGCCCATGTAAAGGATGGCTCTACCATCGCATCATGATTTAAAAAATCGGCGAGTGAACATGGTTTGCTAACCAAGACACGATGGGGTCGACCCTACGAATTATGTATCGTTGAATGGAGGCTAGTATGCAAGATGCAATGGAAAAATTTGTTTCCCTAACCTATATGCTAGTAAGTGAATGATACCTGCCATGATGGGTCAGCGGTCATGGGACCAAAATAAAATCTTGAAGAAGTGTCCAAAATACCTTGAAACAATAACTCATTCTCGACAATTCAAGCCGGCAAGTCAAAAAATTCATCAGACAAAAAATCAAGTTTTGAGATTTTTTTTTGAATTTTCAAAGCTATATATTGAATTTTAGACTCACAAATTTTTCATTTGTATTTGGAAAAAAGTTGTGGACCAAAAAGGAGCAAAATTGCCTCTGAAGAATTCAACCGTTCAAATCGCGCCAAAGTTACCAGGTAACCCTCAAACCATACTTGTAATGTTTTGTGATGCTTTTTGGAAGTTTTAATTTGAGTTTGACCGTGGGAATTCTCATTAAAAAATTCAACTCTGCGTACACTCCGGGTTGGTTGTGACCAACCCAAGTATACTATGGCCCTACACGTGACTATGTGTGAAGGGAACCCGTGTGTACGTGAGTTGAAGTCCAAACTCAAATTTTAATAGTTGAAACTCATTTCTTTTCAGGATGAACATTACATGGAGAGAGAGAGAGCATACCACAATTGACAATGAGGTAATGAACAAGCAAACTGCACTAGATGCATTGAGAGGGTGCGGTTTGTTGAAAATTTTCAAAATGTCGAACATGAAAGCGAACACACGCTTGCTTGAGTTATTGATCCACCACTGGAGTGTGGAGGATGATGCCTTCATGATTGATTAGATGCCTCTCAGGATTGAGGTGGAAGAAATCTACTTTATCATAGGTCTATCGCAAAGAGGGGAGGTTGTGCATTCGACCGGCAAGACATGAAGTAGTCTTTCAGTAGAAGACTATGTACACATATATTGTCCCGGGCATCTAGAAAAGATTGGAAGTCAGATTCCAATCAAACATGTGGAAAACTTATCTCTCAGGATTATGTTGTTTACCATTTCTAGGGTAAATGGATCAACTTCACTACATCAGGCTTCACGGGTGTCCATGAGCTTGGCAGTGGAATGCCTAACCACTGTGTTTGATTGGTGCACACCTCTTCTAACAAACATGAAGAGCCAGCTGACCTCCATTCAGAAAGGTCAATGATCCAGATTTAAATAGGAACACAACAAAATACAAAGATAACCATATACATGAAGATGCAGTGGAAATAATACTTCATTTCATTAATGTAAAATACTGAAATATGCTTACAAACAGAAATGGAAATAAACCAGCTAGGGCGATGGTAGCTTATCTCTAAGAAGAGATGTGGCAGCTACATGCTTCTGAAATCTATTACAATGAGGCTCGAAGGCCTATTTATTGTTGAGAAACAATGGAAAATTCTAAACATCCAAAAACCTAACCCTAGAAGATGAAACGCCAAACTGTGGGTCCCGTTTGGGTAAATTGGTACATCAACTTCCTGGGGTTGTAACTTTGGCATACAATCTCCGTTTGACGTGCACAGTATCTCGTTAAAAAGATCTATCTGAGAACTACAAATTCGAGAAGAGTAACATTGATACATGAACCCATTTTTCTCCCAATTTTCCCAAAAAGTGTCGTTTAGGGCCTCAAAATGGCTCTGGAATTTCAGGACCCGAAAAACTACTAAAAATAGTAAATTGTGCTACAATTAAGGAAACTGAAAAGCTAAAAGAAACAATGGTGGAGGTCCAAGTGGACTTGGCAGGTGGCCACCAATATCCACTTGGATCATTCCTCCCCCCTTAGGAAGCAATAGTCCCCATTGCGTTGAGTTCCTCCATGAGATGAGGAAACTTCTGCTGAACTTGGTCCCTAGTGAGCCACTTGACCTGGTGAAGGAGTTGGCCTTCTTTGACAACTCGATACAATTGGATATTCTGCTGGTGAGTGTGCTTGATCTGTGTGCCCATGATCCAATGAGTTGTAGCTTGTTCCATGCAATTTGGATTTAACTCTGTGGGTGTGAGCTGTTGTGCAATGTTGGATGTGTCTAGTAATGGTTGAAAGTATGGCTAAAGGCAGTCCACATTGAACACTTGTTGTAGGCCGAGGAATGGGAGAATGCTGAGCTCAAATGCATTATCTCCCACAACCTTGGTAATGGTGTAAGGACCATATCAGATTGGTCTGAGTTTCTAATAGGCTCCGGTAAGGCGTTCGTTTTGCAAATGCAACCAGACTTTGTTGCCCACCTAAAACTTGTGTGGCACCCGTTGTTTATCATGTCACTACTTGTACTTGGCATTTGATTTCTCCAGAATGTCATGGACGTGCTGGCGAATATGTTGGATGTGCTCAATGAATCTGTTTTCCTTATCTATTTCAGACTGGACATGAGCCGAATTTGCATGAGTAGCTGCAACTTGCATGGCCACATCAATGGGACATAGTGGCTGGAATCCCAAGCCCACCTGAAAAGGGCTGTGGCCTGGTTGTAGTTGTGTTGAACATAGGGGAGGCTCTCGTCTGATGTGCATGGATGCTTTGAGTTGTACATGTGTAGAATATGTATGATCATCTTGTTGAAAACCTCTGTCTGGCCATCAGTTTGAGGATGGCAGGTTGTGGACTTAGTGGGTTTAGTGTCGAGCATCGACCAGAGACTAGACCAAAATGTACTGAGGAACCTATTGTCCCAATATGAGATGATAGACTGTGGGATCCCAAAGTTTACCCACACTCGTTCAAAGAAGAGTTAGTAGTGGCTTCTGCTATGATATTCTTCTTGCAGGCGACCATAATGGCCATCTTCGAGAACCCGTCAACAACCACCAAAACACAGTCATTTCCATGCTTAGTGGAAGGAAGGCCTGACATGTAATCCATGGAGATGGATTCCCAAGGTCGACTAGGGGTAGGCAGTGGGGTATAGAGGCCTTACTTCTTGATAGTTGGTTTGGCAATGGTGCAGGCAGTGCATCGTCTAATGTACTTCCCAACATCATGTCGAAGATTCGACCAATGGAAATACTTCTGTAGTACTGCCACAGTTTTCTCGACCCTGAAATATCCAGTAGCCTGACTATAGTGTGCTTCCCAAATCATCTTGGCATTCTCGCTTGAAGGAACACAAATGTGACCTAGGTGGCATAACAGGGCATCCTGGAGGTGAAAATCTAGAACATGCTGACCCTCCAAGAGTGTCTAGTATGTGTGGCTGAATTCTGGGTCACTTTTGTAGAGAAGTGGCCAATTAGAAGTCTCATGCCCACAAGAGTTGTGCATAGTGGTTAACGCCATGATCGGTGGTCAACTGAGGCAATCTGTAGCGTTATTGGTGCTACCATTCTTATACTTGATATTCAAATGGAACTGTTGTAGGTATGTGGTCCACTTCTGATGGCGATCATTTTACAATTTCCCTTGGTTTTATATGAACTGCAGGGGTCGGTGGTCTGTGTGGATGACCATTTCCTTCCCCAAAATGTAATGCTTCCATTGTCGGTAGGCCTGCACAATGGAATACATCTCTTTGTCATAAGTGGGATACTCCCAGACTGTGTCTGAAAGTATCTCACTGTGATATGCCACTTGATGCCTGTGTTGAGTAAGGACTACCCCAATAACATAGTTAGAGGCATCCATCTCGACCTCAAATGGTTGTTGCAAGTTTGGTAATGTGAGCACAGGTGTTGTGCAAAGGCAATCTTTCAACTCTGTGAATGCCCTCTGTTGAGATTCAAACCAAGAGAATTTTACTTTTGCTCCTTCCTTGGTGACTTGAGTCAAGGGCCAAGTGATATGAGAAAATCCCAACACGAACATGCGGTAGAAGTTGGCAAGACCTAGAAAGCTGCAGAGCTCTGTTAGAGTGGTTGGAGATGGCCAATCTCGAATGACTTGGACGTTGGATGGATCCACATGCACCCCCTGTTCATCAATAATGTATCCCAGATACTGAACCTGGGTCATGCCAAAAGTGCATTTCTCCAAATTGGCACATAACTTGTGTTGCCGCAGTGTTTGGAGA